>JAVTVY010056368.1:0-31658 GCA_036873755.1 Hanleya hanleyi | reverse complement strand
TACACCCAGACACACGCATACACACAGGCGCATACACACACATACACGCTGCACACACACACACACACACATATACACACATGCATACACGCAAGCATACACACACACACACACAAACCCACACGCACATACACGCATACACACACACACACACACACAGACGCATACACACACGCATACACACACAATATGACTATTCACATGCAGGACATGAGAGCTTCTGGACATGGACCTGATAGAAGTCCGGAATGGTGTAACATTCGTAAACATCCGGACACTTTTACATCCGGGGACTTTTACATCCGGGTACATCCATGTTCTTGTACATCCGGGTTCTTGTCAATGACGTCCGCGCCTACATCCGGGTACTTCTATCCGGGTCCTTTAGCTGTGCGTTCCACACGGGTACATCGGGGTTTACACGGGAACAGCTGGATAGTTACGGAGGTGACCGAAGAGACACGGAGGTGCCCGAAGAGACACGGAGGTTACCGAAGATGTCACGGCTCGGCCCTCGACTTGGGGATAGTTGAACTGAGTGTGCTAAAAATAGATCACCAGCTAGCGTACTATAAAAGGGAAGCGGCCTGGCCGTTTCATCAGACACTCTGTCAACCACCAAGATGTTCACTTGCACAACTTGCCAGAAGCAGCTTACTCGTCTAGATAATTTACGACGCCACGAGGCCTCCACCCACAACGATGGACTGTATACTTGTATAACCTGCGCACGGTCATTTAATCGGGAAGATGCTTTAATGCGCCACGAACGTTCAATTCATGGGCCACCCAAGCGTCCATGCGAGGATTGTGGTCAACTCTTCAAACGACGCAATCAGTTGCTGCGACACCAACGTTTGATTCATGCCCCGGTACCATGGCATGAGCGACAACTTCCTACTGAAGAGGAGCCGCGGAAGGTCAGACCCAGTGAAGATAAGCCCGGGGAGACGAACGCCACTGGTGATGCGATGAAGGAGAGCCCGCCTATACCCACAGTTCAGAAGAGCCTGGATATCCAGCTGGACCCCAGCGTTACGCTTTCGAGTCATACGCCTGACAACATCGAACATTTTCTGGGCGATCTCTTACAGGACAACCATCCAGTGAGTGACATCGATCGGCGCCATTGGTCCATGACACGGCACTGTTTCCAACCTCATGGCCCTATTCAAGATATTTACAATTTCCCACTGACCAACCTCACCCGTCTACGCAGCTACGTGGAAGCCATCTTCAAAGATCAAACTACGGCCTTCAAATTGAATGTCGCTTTCGGGTACATCTTACGCCACAAAAAGACGGACCAGTTACGGTATTATTATCCCGGCAATAATATCTATGTGTCTGACCAGCCGTTCACCATCATTAACCGGAGGTCACTAGAGACGATGCTGGAGATACTGGACACCGTGGATGCCTTGAGATGGGCACATCGTCAACGCCCCAACATATAATGGGTGGTAGAGAGGGTAACCAATGTCACGTTTTTTCTTACCAAGCTGACCGACCACCGCCATCGGTTGAATGCGTCACCCGTGCACTGATGAATACCATAACATGCCGCACATACTCTCTATGTCTACATGCTGATCGTTGACTTGAGCTCAGTAAACACTTGTACCTAATGTGACGGTGCGTTAAACAATAAAACATGGTGTTTGATATTTCAATTTGTTTTGCTGTGAACATACTAAACATACCCAGGGCGGCTCCCCCAGCCTGGGTATGATGTAACATTGGGGATAATAAACTATATAAATATTGCTGAACTTGTTGTTATTCACGACAACCGCTATCCGATTGTATAATACAGAACATATAATGTATAATACAGGACATATATGGTACAATACAGGAAACCTGTGGTATAATACAGCACAGATTTGGTATAATACAGTACAGATACTGTATAATACAGCACAGATTTGGTATAATACAGAAGATATATTGTATAATACAGGACAAATATGGTACAACACAGGACAATGACACCCCACAGGGCGCATTCGGACCAAGGATGGTCCATCTCTACACCAAATACCTTCCTTCACTGCCCCAAAATTCCCACTTTCGCTACTACTCGTACTGATGACGTCATCGATGACGTCAAAGATGCTGTGAACATTCCTCAAATCGGGGTCTACACACCGAGAGCTACAAAATGACACCCCACACGACACATTCGGACCAAGGAGGGTCCATCTCTACCCCAAATACCTTCCTGCACTTTCCTAATATGCCGACTGTCGCCACTACTCGTACTGATGACGTCACCGATGACGTCACAGATAACGGGAACTATCCGGATATTTCAGTTTCTATCGGAATGCATCTGAGAACAGAAGAACCCATGGAGGTTGATTGTTCTTGACGTCTGCGCCAAAATGGTCAGTTTTCGACACCGGACGTGCCGCCATCTTGAACCAGAAGGCAGACGCCGCCATCTGGGATATGTCCCATAATGCACCGGGTCAAAATACTCACTTCTGATTGGCTGAGGGCAGCGCCCCACGCATCCGGAAGTGAGCGCCCCACAAAACGAGGACCAGACTGCGCATGCGCAAAATGATGAAAACGGACGATACATTAGTCCAGTCGGATCCCGCTCACTCACTCACTCATTCACTCACTCAGTACCTTCCTGTACTGCCCTAAAATGCTCACTTTCGCTACTACTCGTACTGATGACGTCACCAATGACGTCACAGGTGACGTGGGCAGCCCTCAAATCGGGATGTGCCCCCGAGAGCTACAAGATGACACCTTCCAGGACGCATTCGGACCAAGGATGGTCCATCTCGACCCCAAATACCTTCCTTCACTGCCCCAAAATGGTCACTTTACTTACTACTCGTACTGATGACGTCACCCATGACGTCACAGGTGACGCGGACATCCCTCAAATCGGGATGTTCCCCCGAGAGCTACAACATGACACTTCCCTAGACACATTCAGAACAAAGATGGTCCCTCTCCACCCCAAATACCTTCCTGCACTGCCCTAAAATGCCCACTTTCGCTACTACTCGTCCTGATGACGTCACCAATGACGTCACAGATGCTGCGGACAGCACTCCTCTCTACATCAAGTACCTTCCTGTACTGCCCTAAAATGCTCACTTTCGCTACTACTCGTACTGATGACGTCACCAATGACGTCACAGCTGACGTGGGCAGCCCTCAAATCGGGATGTGCCCCCGAGAGCTACAAGATGACACCTTCCAGGACGCATTCGGACCAAGGATGGTCCATCTCGACCCCAAATACCTTCCTTCACTGCCCCAAAATGGCCACTTTACTTACTACTCGTACTGATGACGTCACCCATGACGTCACAGGTGACGCGGACATCCCGCAAATCGGGATGTGCCCCCGAGAGCTACAACATGACACTTCCCTAGACACATTCGGACCAAAGATGGTCCTTCTCCATCCCAAATACCTTCCTGCACTGCCCTAAAATGCCCACTTTCGCTACTACTCGTACTGATGACGTCACCAATGACGTCACAGATGCTGTGGACAGCCCTCAAATCGGAATGTACACCCCGAGAGCTACAAGATGACACCTCCCACGACGCATTCGGACCAAGGATGGTCCCTCTCTACCCCAAATACCTTCCTTCAGTGCCGTAAAATGCCCACTTTCGCTACTACTCGTACTGATGACGTCACCCATGACGTCACAGGTGACGTGGGCAGGCCTCAAATCGGGGTCTACACCCCGAGAGCTACCAAATGACACCTCCCAGGACGCATTCGGACCGTGAATAGCCCATCTCTAACCCAAACACACCCACACACCCCCCAAAATGCCTGGATGCTCCTCTTGGAGAGCTTCAAAATAAGGCCTCATACGACACCATTGGACCACCAGGGACTCACCTAGACTCAAACACGTCCACCCCGTATGGATTTATACATACATTGGGGTTATACCCCAGTATATGGGTCTATATGGGCCTACCCAGGCCTCGGTGACTTTTTCCAAAAATTTCAACGTTTCGTGCCGGGACACTTCCTATCATGTTTGTCTTGACGAGACTAAGAAAACAAATCCAAACAACCATACCGCAAATGTATAGAAGTAGGTTTCCCAGTGGGACAAACATTGGTCCTATACCCCAGTATGGGACTATATGGGTCTATATGGGCTATAGACAGACCTCGAATTTTTTCCAAAAATTTCACCGTTTCGTGCCGGGACACTTCCTACCATGTTTGTCTTGACGAGACTAAGAAAACAAATCCAAACAACCATACCGCAAATGTTTAGAAGTAGGTTTCCCAGTGGGACAAACATTGGTCCTATATCCCCAGTATGGGACTATATGGGTCTATATGGGCTGTATGGTACTTTTTCAAAAATTTCACCGATTCGCTCCGGGACACTTCCTATCATGTTTGTCTTGACGAGACTAAGAAAACAAATCCAAACAACCATACCGCAAATGTCTAGAAGTGAGTTTCCCAGTGGGACAGACAGTGGTCCTATACCCCCAGTATGGGCCTATATGGGTCTATATGGGCTGTATGGTACTTTTTCAAAAATTTCACCGATTCGCTCCGGGACACTTCCTATCATGTTTGTCTTGACGAGACTAAGAAAACAAATCCAAACAACCATACCGCAAATGTCTAGAAGTAGGTTTCTCAGTGGGACAAACATTGGTCCTATACCCCTAGTATGGGACTATATGGGTCTCCCTGAACTTTTTCCAAAAATTTCAACGATTCGCTCCGCGACACTTCCTATCATGTTTGTCTTGACGAGACTAAGAAAACGAGACCACAACCTATACCGCAAATGTCGAGAAGTAGGTTTCCCAGGATGGTCCTATACCCCCCATACCCCATATAGGCATTTTCCCGTAATTTAGGGTAAAGTCCGTGTTCCGTATTTTTCAGGAAAAACTTTACATACACCCACCCTGGAACTAGGGGGAGATAACTCTATTGATAGGCAAGCCCCGTTAAGCCCGGCGACCTATATACCCCCATACCCCATATAGCCATTTTCCCGGATTTTTCGATAAAGTCCGTGTTCCGGTTTTTTTTTTTCAGGAAAATTTTTACATGCACCCACCCATGACTGGATGCCCCTTCACATAGGCTTCACATTGATACCTCATACAACTCGATCGGCCCATTAGGGGCTCCCCTAGATCCCAAAACGTCTATTTCCATACCCTTTGGCCACCGCGCATGCGCAGAATGGTGACAACGCCCGAGCCACTAGTCCAGTCAGATGCCCCTTCACGAATGCTTCACATTGATACCTCATATGACTCCATTGGCTCATTAGTGACTCCCCTAGATCCCAAAACGTCTATTTTCATACCCTTTGACCACCGCGCATGCGCAGAATGCCGATATTTCAACCCCGCACCCAGCCCATCAGATGCCCCTTCACGAATGCTTCACATTGATACCTCATATGACCCCATTGGACCATTAGTGGCTCCCCTAGCTCCAAAACGTCTATTTTCATACCCTTTGGCCACCGCGCATGCGCAGAATTCCGATATTTCAACCCCACATCCAGCCCATCAGATGCCCCTTCACGAATGCTTCACATTGATACCTCATATGACCCCATTGGACCATTAGTGGCTCCCATCGATCCCAAAACGTCTATCTCCATACCCTTTGGCCACCGAGCATGCGCAGAATGCCGATATTTCAACCCCACACCCAGCCCATTAGATGCCCCTTCACGAATGCTTCACTTTGATACCTCACCCGACCCCATCGGACCATGCAGCGTATTTCCAGTCTGGGGACTACTTTTTCTCCGCGGAAGCTTTTTCCAACGACCGCATCACCGCCAGGACCGCATCACCGCGGAGGAATACATTCCTTGTAACAATTGGAACTCTCCTGTGTTGGAGGTAGCTTTTTGGTCATTCTGCCGGAACTATAGTGCACTTGACCTCTCCGCCTCGTTTCCGCCCCAAATGAGGCTCTAGACGGGGTGAAATGTTACTCAATTTACTCTTACACTACTACTCACTAGATTATAGGTTTTCTGGTTTTCCCGAGAGAATAACACTTGTGATTCCGTATCCTATCAAAGTGCACAAGAACTCAGCATTGTGCATCAGCAAATTCGACAATTTTCAGGGACGGCCGTCTTAACCCTACCAGGCCTGGTTGGGGCGGGGGGTGCGGGGGGGGGGGACGAAATGGCCCCACCTACTAACTTTATGCGCTATCTCCGGAACTACAAAAAATTGAGAGCTGACACTCCGTGACTTTATAGTTTATCATATTGAGGCCAGTTTTTAGCCTATTTGCATAACCCCCGGAGTACATGATGAAGATGGCGGCCACGTGGGGTACCAGAAAAGTGATGTTTTCGTCATTTTTCTTCAAAATTTATGCTTTTCTGCGAAGAAAAGTAGGCAAAGCTATTTTGTTTCACATCACATGAATATTTACTAATTTATCATGCAGTTTTGCGGAGATATTGCATACGTCAAATATTTAAAAAATCTGACCAAAAAATCGACCAAAAATTTCCGTTTTTGAAAATGACGTCACTGTGACGTCATCAAAGCGGCCATCTTGGGTTTTTTTTTACATTTTCTGGTAGAGCTTGACCCAAGGATATAGTGTGGTAAGTTTCAACCCCCTAGCTCAAGGGATAAGGAAAATAATTCCTTTTTCTTTCGTCCCCCCCCCCCAGGCCTGGACAAATTCCAAAAAGCCCAGGCCAGATAGGGTTAAAAATAATAAATGAAGGCTGAACCTATAGTGTTAAAAATAGACCGGCCCATGCAATTCACAACAAGAGAGCCTGGACTGAGTTCCTGATCGAATAATCCAGAACAAATTGAAAATATACTGTCAAAATGAACCAGAAAGCACAATTTTACATCTAGATTAAAAAATTAACCCCGACACAATAGGGGGAAGAAAGTGAGTTTCGATTGAGGTATCTTTACATGTACCATTCTTCAAAGTACAAACATTCCCTAAAAATTATGCACCAGATCACATCACCTGCATATAGCAGGAAATTATAAGTTCCACTTCAAAAACCATTCTACCTATGTTACTTCAGTCTAAAATATTGAATGAATGAATCACTGGGTGAAATGTGCCAGTTTCCGAATTCGGAAACAGGGCGGAAACTGGGTGGAAACAACCGGATTCCATCCAGTTTCCGCTCAGTTTCCGCATAGTTTCCAAATTGTAAACTGGACAGATACAAGATGGAAACTGCACGAAAACCATGGAGCACCCCAAGCGGAAACTGAGCGGAACCCAGGATTCCGGAGGTGCGGAATAGTGAACGTGTTACACTTTCCAAGCTGTTTCCGCCAAGATTCCGCAGCGGAAATTATGCGGAATCTGGGCCGGAAACAGGATTGAAACCGGTTGGAAACTGTAACACTCTGCTGGTTTCCGCACTGGAAACAGCGCGGAAACTGGATGGAAATATGAAAAATCCAAATACAGCTGTGCGGAAAATAAGCGGAAACAGGTTGGAAACAGACCGTCCTTAAAAGGTTTCCAACCAGTTTCCGCTTACTTTCCGACTAAGTTTCCAAATTGTAAACTGGACAGAAACAAGACAGAAACTGGGCGGAAACCATGGAGCATGCCAAGCGGAAACTGAACGGAACCCAGGATTCCGGAGGTGCGGAATAATGGACGTGTTACAGTTTCCAAGCTGTTTCCGCCAAGATTCCGCAGCGGAAATTATGCGGAATCTGGGCCGGAAACAGGATTGAAACCGGTTGGAAACTGTAACACTCTGCTGGTTTCCGCACTGGAAACAGTGCGGAAACAGGCTGGAAATATGTAATATCCAAATAGAGCTGTGCGGAAAATAAGCGGAAACGGGTTGGAAACAGACCGTGCTTAAAAGGTTTCCAATCAGTTTCCGCCTAGTTTCCGACTAAGTTTCCAAATTGTAAACTGGACAGAAACTGGGCGGAAACTGCACGGAAACCATGGAGCATGCCAAGCAGAAACTGAGCGGAAACAGGTTGGAAACAGACCGTGCTTAAAAGATTTCCAACCAGTTTCCGCCTAGTTTCCGACTAAGTTTCCAAATTGTAAACTGGACAGAAACTGGGCGGAAACCATGGAGCACCCCAAGCGGAAACTGAGCGGAACCCAGGATTCCGGAGGTGCGGAATAGTGGACGTGTTACAGTTTCCAATCTGTTTCCGCCAAGATTCCGTAGCGGAAATTATGCGGAATCTGGGCCGGAAACAGGATTGAAACCGGTTGGAAACTGTAACACTGGTTTCCGCACTGAAAACAGCGCGGAAACGGGCTGGAAATATGAAATATCCAAATAGAGCTGTGCGGAAAATAAGCGGAAACAGGTTGGAAACAGACCGTGTCCGCCTAGTTTCCGACTAAGTTTCCAAATTGTAAACTGGACAGAAACTGGGCGGAAACCATGGAGCATGCCAAGCGGAAACCGAGCGGAACCCAGGATTCCGGAGGTGCGGAATAGTTACAGTTCCCAAGCTGTTTCCGCCAAGATTCCGCAGCGGAAATCATGTCGAAAGTGGGCCGGAAACAGGATTGAAACTGGTTGGAAACTGTAACACTCTGTTGGTTTCCGCAATAGAAACAGAACGGAAACAGGCTGGAAACATGAAATACCTGAATAGAGCGGTGCGGAAAATAAGTGGAAATGTTAGTTTATACAAAAGAAAAGTCAGTGGTAAAATGTTCAATATTTATTTACATTCAGATTGGTATACAGTTCTTTGATCCTGAAATATCAGTGCATTGGAGAATAAGATGTCAAACCAACAAGTTAACAATGGATGATTCTGGCGCCATTCTACTCCAATGTAAACACATTAAACTAAATACTTTCAAGGTGAAATGCAAAGGTTCGTCTACATCATTTGATATTTGCAGTAAGATTGGAGAAATAATGTGTATATTAACTTCATTTCAGTTTTAAAACATTTGCTTAAGCCTAATGAAGTTAAAAACTAAAAAATGTAAAGCAGTATTATTTACGAAATTTCGATCCGTACATGATTACCTCCCCCTGGGGGCGCTGCGATACGTGACGTAGCAGTGGAACCAGCACAGTCGGCACAACATGATGTAGCTGCATTGTATGGAAATACCTCACATAGATAAGCTAGGCTATTACTCACGAAGCCTTTACTTGTGTCATTCACGTTCACTGAAACATATCACAGGTTGGTGATCATTCGCTATGGGGGGTAAAAGAAAAAGTCGAAATATACCAATCTATATTTCCGATTCTCTCGGTATGACTGTCGCCCACGGCACCTGCAGTGTCACTGATTCTATCGTTGTCTGATGGTTCTTTGTTTTGTTCACAATAGGTTCGTGTTGGTAAGGCAGGGGCACCCCTGCATTAACCATTGCCGTGAATTCTTCTTAATTCCTCGTCAGAAGAAGAGGAAGAAGTGTAAGAAAATTCCTCTGCATCACTGTCGTTGTCTACATTCATGTTAGCCGCCATTTTTTTCTGATGGAAAAGCTCCGAGTCAAGGGGAGATAAGCGATGCCATGTTTTAAAGCCGCTTATCATACACGTGTTTTATTTCTCTTTAAAAAATAAAACTTATCACCAGATTTCGTTCATTGATGGTTGTATAATTTATTATCATCATAAAAAGGAAAGGGAAATGCTTTTTTCTTACTTTTAATACCTTTGCATTTCACCTTTAATACGAAGCTGCGCATCAAAAAACCCATACATTCATAATGTATTCAATTTGAACCAAGATGTCAGGAACACCAAGCAGTCAAGTCACAAATATACAGATTATCAAAAGTTTTCCAATTCGAAATGACCCCTAAGATTTCCGTCCAATCAGAGAAACCGGTATTCATTACATCATTACAATTCCTTGATGCATCAATATGATCAATGATGTATACCAAATTTTACATCGTGCATTTGAACAGTATCAGAGATAGAGATCATTAATGATTTCGCATAAATTAAAGGTGGCCGCCCATCCTTCCCGCCACTCAGAGGAACTGATGTGGTTATTCATTGAAAGTCTCTTGATACATTGATGCTGTGCACCACGTTTCGTATAGAACACTGAAATGGTATCAGAGATATACATCATTAAAGATTTTGCATAAATTAAAGATGGCCACCAAGGTTTCCGCCTAATCAGAGAAACCAGAACTGTCATTTGTCGTCTCTTGATGCATCGATGATGTATACCAAATTTTACATCGAGCACTTGAACGCCAGAGAACGAGATCATTATTGATTTTGCATAAATTAAAGATGACCGCCCATCCTTCCCCCCACTCAGAGGAACTGACGTTGTTATTCATTGCAAGTCAGTTGATACATTGATGCTGTATACCAAGTTTGTTATAGAACACTTAAATTAGATCAGAGATATATATCATTAAAGTTTTTGCATAAATTAAAGATGGCCGCCTAGGTTTTCGATCAATCAGGTCCCGATTCAAAGTATCTGGATGTATCGATGATGTATAGCAACTTTCATATAAAACAACTGAATGGTAACAGAGATATGTATCATTATCGATTTCGCATAAATTAAAGATGGCCTCCAGGATTTCCAGCTAATCAGAAAAGCCGGTTTGGTAATTCATTTAAAGTTGCTTGATGTATCGATGATGTATACCAACTTTCGTATTGAACAGTTGAATGGTTTCCGAGTTATGGATCATTATCCATTTCACATAAAATTAAAGATGGCCGCCAAGGTTTTCACCCAATCAGGTCCCAATTAGATAGGCTTCTGGTCCTTGACTAGGTAAATAAGCATACCAAATTTGGAATTCTTCAGTGGAACCGTTCTCCGGCTATCTCGCTCACGTACGGACAGACGGACATACAAGACGACAATACCCCATGGCCAAAATTGGCCGAGGGGTAATAAAACAGTCCATGAACAAGTGTAATATTCAGTCCATCAAATGCAACATGGGTGTAACATGAAACAGTGGTACCTTAAGCTTTGTTGCCACAGTTTACATGTAGGACATATCAAGAACAAACTTCATCTGTCTCCTGTTAACACGGTCGTTCGATTTGCCAAGATTCTTGGTCCGGTGATCCTTTGCGAAATGTCAAACAACAACAACACCGACATAACGTCATAATTGAAAATTAATCGCAACAATACAAACAGACGATGTCACGTCTCAAACGCGTCACCTGTGTGACGTCGGGTCACATGCATGATCTCCACAGATATGTCTACGTTATGTTCCTTGTTCTATGCGTTCGTGCATTATCCAATAGGAAGCTGTAATGCTGACCGTGCAACCAGAGTCTGTAGGGAGAACAGGACCGGATGACTGGATTCGAGATTGATATCTCTAGTGGTCCTTTCACTTAGTAATATTTTCCCGTGTTCACTGAAGTCCAAGTAATCATTTTCACTTCACTTGGAGCAACTGGCACCTGCAGGATAATATCTTTATAGCACCTCTCTTCGCTTATTGGTCTATCAGGGTAAACAGATGTCAGGATCACCAAGGGGAATGTTACTTGCTCGTCTTATTCTGTACTTCTCAACAACATTCTGTAAAAATCAAAAGTTTTATTAAGGTTAGTCAGAGTGAAAACTAAATCGAAATGGTCTATAAGGCCAGGCTATGCAATACTGGTAATTCATGAGGCAGTGGATGGGAAAGTTGACATCATATTCTGGCTGTCAGGCCTAGGCTTCTAATAAAGCTCTGCAAATGACAAGATACTGATATTGCGTGCCCTGTAAAATTTGTCCTTCAAAAATGACTACAGGGCACTCACCACATATCCTGCAAATTCCATACTTGTCCATACAATATTAACCGAGATCCAGCCTGGACAAGTCCCAATTCACAAAGACTTGATGAACAAAGGGCCATAACTCTTGAAAATATATGCGAAACGCGAAGAAACTTCACATTGCACAACTACAGGGCACTGACCACATACACTGCAAATTTCATAATTGTCCATACAATATTAACCAAGATCCAGCCCGGACAAGTCCCAATTCACGGAGATTTCAGGAACAAAGGGCCATAACTCTTGAAAATATAGGCGGAACGGGGAGAAACTTTACGGTGCACAACTGTCGGGCACTGACATGCAAATTTCATACTTGTTCATACAATATTAACCAAGACCCAGCCCGGACAAGTCCCATTCACAGGGATTTCAGAAAAAGGGCCATAACTCTTGAAAATGATACCGGAACTCGGAAAAAACTCTACGATGCACAACTATGAGCCACTGGCCAGATTCCATGCAAGCTCGTCCGTCTGCAATCAATCTACAAACATCAACGCTCTGTTTTGTCGTGGCCATTTCGTAGCCTGCTGGTCACGTGACCCGTATGAATATCATGGCGGTAGAGACAAGGAATTCAAACGACTGTTGATGTTTGTAGATTGATTGCAGACGGATGAGCTCTTCACGGCAATCAAACTCATTGCCGAACTCGATAAAAACAATAGACAGAGAGTTGGGAGGGGTTGTTTTATTGTCGGATAGAGCCGATTACCTAATTAGTCCATGTTGAAAAATGGCGTCCATTGTCAGTTTGTGCACGGTGGGGAAGTGTGATCTCCGTTATCCAGTTTTTTGAGAGAAAGCCTTTGTTCGCGGGGCGTTATTAGCAAGTGACCCCAGCAGGGAGAATTCCAGGTCAAATGACCTTGACCGTTATTCTCAATCTCACGTTCGACTTCCTGTGATTGAATTATTAGAAGACTTACGTATATAGATAATATAGGGCTACCATCCAAACTCCAGTCTGAACAAACGATGCACGGGATTGCTCCTCGATCTAACATGAGATTGATCTAATCAAAACCCCTCGGCTTTCCCCAAGTGATTGAGACCCATGTGTAGTGTGAATTGGGGAAGAGACAGTTCTATGTGGGATGATTAAGATATACCGGTAGTTGGTTACATTCAGGCATATAGGACAGAAATAGAAAAATTATATATCTGTAAAGGGGCATGACTTTGTAAAATATGGGTCGATGCCACTTTCGACAGGCGTCTGACTTAGCACTCTGTAAAATAAGAATCGAGACAAATAAGCTGTACCGAACACGGATCTGCAGATATAACTTGTACATTCAACTACATATAGCAAAATCGGAGATTATTACATCTGAAAGGGGCATAACTCCATAAGCCGAGGCGAGTAATCCTTTGTTGGCTTGTAGAATACAGAAATATAAATAAGTTTCCAAAATATAACAGCTATATCAAACACAGTTCTGCAGATATAGTTGATTACATTTTGGGACATAGGACAGAAATAGAAATTAATATATCTGTAAAGGGGCATAACTCTGTAAAGTATGGGCCGAGGGGCGCCACTTTCGATTTGTGTCTGACTTAGCACTCGGTGAAATAAGAACCAAGACGAATAAGCTGTACCGAAGACTGATCTGCAGATATAACTTGTACATTCAGCTACAACTAAAAAAATCGAAGATTACTACATCTGAAAGGGGCATAACTCCATAAGATTTCTGCTAGTGTTTTCTTTTCTATTAAAGATGTAAAAATAGAGATGTCCAATACAGGCAAATGTTATGTACATTAGTCATGATGTGATAATTCAAGTCACTGATAACTATACAGTTATTATGGCTGCTCTAGTAAAATTTTGATCATATTCAAAATGTGAACATACATGTACTATTACTGAACTCGGATTGGACGGATCCGATTTTCTATGATATGAACTAGGCCTACCTAAAATGCATAAAGGTTACATGTACATGTATACGTGTAAGCAAACTATCAAAAAAGAAGCTATATGGCAGATCCATGGCTGACTATTTTGATTTTCATACCGGTACATGGTCAGCAGGTTTTGAATTTACATATAAATGTTACTTGCCATGCTTGTAGCATCAGTCTGTCAGTAATACCTGGCTGAAAAACCCTCCACGGATGTTCCACCTCTTCATTTCTCCACCACATTCCTAAAATACGGAATGAAAAAAGGAATATACGTTGAAGAAATTCATGTATGTTGTGCAGATAATCTACCACATATTTAAACATGGCAAACCTGAAAGTGATCATCTGACATGATCTCCAATCATCAATGGCAACTGTATGTGACGACCAATGTCAACAGTATAGGAAATGAATACCAACAATACTCTGTCAGCAGTGTTTATAAGCTGTGTTGTGTTCCTGGAATCCTAGCCTGCTTTACAAACTGCTCAAAACTTTATACATGACCATGGGCCTATTCCACACTGGTAAATTTCAACTTTCTTTTCAATAAAAAATTAACCCAGAAAGATTAAGAAAATGAAAAAAAAAATAATCATCAATATCGGTTTACCCAGTGATGTTAACGGATGCAGGAGCTGTAATGGCACTGCTGTACCAGTGAAACATGGAATAGTTCCTGGAGCCGACTAGGGATCATTTGAAATTAACATTACACATGTGTCACATACATTTTACTTTCACTACACGAGGCCAAATTATGCAGAAGGCAAGCTACATACCGGTATTAAAGAATATATTCTGACAAGATCAGAGATTATGGAATACATGTAATTCTAAATTCTAAAGAATAATTCACTATTTGCATATATTTTAAATCATGTCTGGAGAGAGGCCTTCCAGTCTCACATGTGCTAGCCTACCCGATACAGGCGATACAGACAACAATGGCCCCCATCAACCCGGGACACAGTGCTCTTCTTTTACGTAGATTTACCATATTAAATCAAATGAGAGGTGACGTAAAGGTGCGACGGTTATGAGAACGGTATCTTAAATTGCGCGTATTTCGCAGTTTAGAGACTGAAGACACATGGACCAGGCGGCGAGGTTGAAATATTGACGGTAAGTATAATCAAATGCAACCTAAAAGTATAATACGCATCTGTAACATCGATCAGTCGCATATTTGTTATCTTTGTGAGCATTATGGCCTGTTTCTGGGATTAAAATTGGCCGACAAGTGTTATTTTGAAGCTGTGTACTTTCACTATCAGTGCTTCCCAGACAAAGAAAAGGTCGTCTTGCGCATGCGCAAATACCCTGTTCAGCTCATGTCATTAAACGGCGGGAATGTTCTGACAGAAAATACGCTTAACCTAAGATTTGCAGAAGTTTCAACTGCGCGTAAAACCAAACAAACATATCGACATAAAACTGGATATTTCATATTGATAATATGATCACAGTTAAAACATATCGACATAAAACTGGTTATTGCACATTGATAATATGATCACGGTTAAAACATATCGACATAAAACTGGACATTGCATATTGATAATATGATCACAGTTAAAACATATCGACATAAAATTGGAAGGCCTAAGATTTGCAGAAGTTACAGCTGCACGTAAAACCATTCCATGATTTAATTAGTCTGCGAAAGACATTTATATCCACTGTCGTCCTCCTATTTTCTGGCAATTCGATCCAGACTTTGGACCCGAAATCAGTAAAAGAATGGAGACCATCAGTGTCCGCATTTACTGTTCGACTATGCTGTCTAACAGCTTTGTTGCTGTTTCGTATATTATAATGACTCGGACGTATGCTGATCATATCATTGATGTACTGAGGATTTAGTTTATTTACACATTTAAAAACTTCAGTGGCAATATTTCGAAGTCTGGATAGCTCCAAACTAGGTAAATTTGCTTTTAAAAGAAGATCATCGTAAGAGGAAGTAAAATCCTGAAAAACAAATTTCAGGGCTCTATATTGCACTTTTTCTAATTTCTTCGTATTTGTGGTACCACAGAAGTGCCACACAGCTGGGCAATATCTAAAATTTGACAATATAAAAGATTTATATATCAACAATCTGGTGGCTTGGTCCAGGTTTTTAGCAAACCGTTTCAGCACATTTAGTTGTTTGCTAGCACTTTTGATGACATTTGAGACATGCATATCAAATTTAAGAGTGTTTTCCAGTTGTACACCCAGATGCCTAGCATTTTGGGTGCTGACAACAGTGTTTCCATCAATATCAAGAGTGGTCCCCCTATATCATTTGAGATCATAACCTGAAATTTATCAGGGTTTGCTTGCATCTGATTGTTTTTACACCAGTTTATTACATTCGAGCTTTCAGATTTAATTTTACATATAACTTCATGTTTATCATGTCCGCTGACTAAAACAGAGTTGTCATCAGCAAAATTGAAAGGTTTGCCCTGGGTCAGACTCGAAAAGATATTTCCTTTGTACTGGCATCCATCCTTGCAACCTCATCTTGACAAGCATTTTTTTCCATTTATAGCAGTAATACTAGAATATATTTGCACAAAATTTCTCGCCCATGTCGAAGTTGTATAATATTGTATAATAGCAGTTTCCGGTCCATTTCCGCTGCATTGGAAACAGAGCGGAAACTGACATCAGTTTTTGTCCAGTTTCCATGTACCGGAATCTGGGCGGAAACCTAGGTCAGTTTCTGATCTGTTTCTGCTCAAGCGGAAACCGGCTGGAAACTTGAATAGCAGTTTCCAGTCTATTTCCGCTGGATTGGAAACATGGGGGAAACTCGCGTTGGTTTCCGAGCTGTTTCTGCTCGAGCGGAAACAGGTCTGAAACTCCAGCACCAGTTTTCAGTCCATTTCCAATGCATTGGAAACAGAGCGGAAACTAACATCAGTTTCCCACCCGTTTCCGCTGAAGCGTAATCTGGGCGGAAATTTAAGGACAGCTTTCCGTCCAGTCTCCGTGCACCAGAATCTTAGCGGAAACCTATGTCAGTTTCCGACCTGTTTCTGCGCAACCGGAAACAGGCTAGAAACTTGATAGCAGTTTCCGGTCCATTTCCGCTCCATTTCCGATGCATTGGAAACAGAGCGGAAACTAACATTAGTTTCCCACCCGTTTCCGCTGAAGCGTAATCTGGGCGGAAATTTAAGGACAGCTTTCCGTCCAGTCTCCGTGCACCGGAATCTTAGCGGAAACCTATGTCAGTTTCCGACCTGTTTCTGCGCAACCGGAAACAGGCTAGAAACTTGATAGCAGTTTCCGGTCCATTTCCGCTCCATTTCCGCTCCATTTCCGATGCATTGGAAACAGAGCGGAAACTAACATCAGTTTCCCACCCGTTTCCGGTGAAGCGTAATTTGGGCGGAAACTTAACAACAGGTTTCTGTCCAGTTTCCGTGCACCGGATTCTTGGCGGAAACAAAAACACCTGTTTCCACTGGTTTCCGCATCACGGAAACAGGCTGGAAATGGGGTGTTACAGTTTCCAACTGGTTTCCGCCAAGAATCCGCATTTTTGGAAACCAGTACATTTCACCCAGTGAATGAATGAATGTTTAATCACCATACAGTATGTACAATATGTATATATATGTATAAAACTGAGAATGGCGGGAATAAAACCCCAGAGGGTTTGTTATATCCCAAATGGTAAGAAATACAATATATTGGCAGGAAGCGATTGATGTAGTCAGAATTTATGGATTAAATGATATAATGGTGAATAGACTGTGTCGCACTGCTGAGCTCTTGTTATAATATAATTGACAAATAAAGAGAATATGCCGTTGGAGCTCGGTAGCCTAAGTAAATAACGATTTTATATAAAAGAGGGAATTGTCACATGTATACAGCAATGGAATTATGTACAATGTCGATGAAAGACGAATAACATATTGAATGCAACTTCAAATTATTATTGGTAAACAATAGACAGTGCTATATAAGATGGAGTTTCAAACGGCGTTTGAAAAGGGACTGGGATACACATGACTTCAAATCAAGAGGTAAGGCGTTCCAAATGCCTTCTCGAAAGTCGAAAAATGCTGCCCGAACGGTCTGTTCTCGTTTAGATTTTAAAAAAAAAATCCAGGGAAAACACAAAATAACCAAAACTACATATACGAGCGATAAGTGACTGATTATTAGCGACTTATTCTTCCAAAATTAACCAGAACGCGTGTCCAGCCGTCTGGAATCACAGAACTTTCGAGCTAGTCCCGCGCCTTTAGTCCTGGGATAATAGCCCCCGTTATCGAAAAATGCTTCCGCCGTGTCTGTTCTCGGTGGGCAAAATGACATACCATATTTCATACGGATTCAGGCAAATTTAATTGGAAAATATCCATTCATATGATCTGCGTCAAGCCAGACCCAAATTCGCCAAATAATTACTCTCAAAATTATGCCAACTAATGGCAAATTAATTACCATCGATGAACAAATTATTATCAATAAACCATTTTAGAATATTATGAATATTTAGTATTACTATTTACATTATAATATGTGTCAGTAGCTGATGCAAGAATACTCTTTCATAACAGCCTTGTCATCGAGTCCATCACCAGGAGTCTCATCATTGACCTCTCTGAGTAACAGCCCATCTGCTGGAACGTCACCAACTACGTCAGAGACATCGTCCACGTTATCACTGGACCTAACCAGCACTCAACAACAACCCACAACTATAAAACTAGCTGACAACTCTACTGGAACGTCAACATGGCTGACTTCCTCGAAATCATCTAACATTCGCAGAATAATGACGACAACACAATCAGCTGCTACATCTACGTCAGAGGAACCACCCACGCTATCTTCCCTATCCAGTACTGAACGACAACTCACAAATACGCAAACAGTTGACGCATCTAATGAAACGTCAGCATTGCCTACCCCCACCAAGTTATCCACTATAATAGGCACTACACGACTCACGACAACTCGGCAACCAGCTCCCAATGCTAATGGAACGTTGTCTAGTATGATCGGCACTACACAATCTACGTCATCTATACAAACAGCTGCCACGCCTAATGGAACGTCAGCATTGCCTACCACCCCCAAGACGTCTACCACAATCGGCGCTACACGACCCACGACATCTATACAACCAGTTGTCAAACATAGTGGAATGTCACCATCTGGGTCACCGACATCCTTCGATTTATCCACCATACCCAGAACTACACAGCTCACAACAACACAACCAGATGTTTCGTCTAATGGAACGTCAGCGTTTAGGACATCTGCAATGACTAGCACCACAAAACTACTCATGACAACGGCGCAACGAACTGACACGCCTGTTAAAACTGCAACATCTGCATCACCCTCGTCTCTCGGATTATTTTCTCGTAATAGCGCGCCACTAAATACGACATCAGACCAATCAGTTGTCACGTCTATTGGAACTTTGCCATCTAGTAAGCCGACGACACAAGTGATCACATTTTCATCACAATCTACCACGACAATGGTAATTCCGACATATGTGTCAGCGAATTCGACATCCTCGACATTTCTCATCACGCCAAAAGAATCGAAATCACCGGGGCAATCAGCATCCTCTGGTTCTCTACCTGTGTGGGCTATTGTGCTGATTACTTTTGGTTCACTCGGAGGTCTTGTTGTTATTATGATCTCGACACGCCTGATTTGTCTAAGGTAAATATACAATCTTTCATTTAATTTATGTATATATGAGTAGTGTTCCAATGGGCGCTTTACGCCAACTGATCAGGTTCAGGGTCAAGGACGTCATCATGGCCAGGATGAAGGAAGGACCACTGACATCATCACCGGAAGTGACGTAATCACAGGCAGTAACGTAATAACCGAAACTGATACAACAGGGAATGACCTAACCGGAAGTGATGTGATGTCCTCTCCAGACGTGGCATAGCACACGATCGCATTGCAGATTCAGGTGAAGGATCATGATCAGGGTGCAAGAGATGTTTTAAAAACGGTTTAGGCTCAAGCATTCGAGTAATCAGAATATACAACCGCCATATTTGATGACGCAATTATAATTTGTAAAGGATCGTCGACCATGTTTGATCACGTGAGAACTTTTCCTATAGAGAGAAGGGTTCAGCATAACCATTTCATTCCAATCGCTATTTCAGTGCGAACGTATACTATACAACCATGTATTTACTTATATGCTATCGAGAGCATGACAATAATGAGGGGAAACTCAATTTTAATCACATGCGTGACTTATTCTTATTCAAATATCTTAAGTGAATGACATTTAACTAAACACACCAGTGACTAAAAAAACACTCTTCAAAACGTAATTAAGCTTAGATGATAACAGTGGATAATTTGGGAAAGCTCCAAAAAATCAATACTTTCCAATATAACACAGGAAGAAAAGAAACCTTTCTATTAATAGCAAACAACAGAAAAAGCAATACAAACTCTTTATATAGTAAAATACATGTTTTATTAATCAGTCAAATACAGTACAACATGTCAAGACATCATTGTAAATACATGTACACAGCATGACATGGTTTTATACATAATATATACATTTCAAATTCTTTTGAATATTAACAATTTACTTTTTTTTATTTAAAGAAAATATTCATTCATATTTCTGAATCACCTCTGTCCGAATCGTATACCCAACCTTTCATTTGATCAAATAAGCCCCTTTTTCTCTGCTTGTTGCTCCGTTTGATAGCTTCCTCATAGTTAATGTTGCTTACACTTTTAATCCGACTGGTTGTCTTCAAAATTGCATTATAAATATAATCAATTTCCATCTCATGACAATTGGTCGCGTGATCATAAAATTGTTGACGTGGTCTCTCTTCCATAGTTGGAATATAGTTCTTCTTTGCCATTTCATCAGATTCATCTTCATCATAACCTTGTCTTACATACTGTTTCTTCCTCTCGTCGATACCTTTACTGTATTCCCATTTTATAAAATCGGTAAACATATCTCTCCAGACATTAGCTTTGATATATCTCTCGGAATCAGCAGGCTGATTTATCTCTCCAGAATGAATATTTTCTTCATAACCACTCTCATCATTTTGCGTTGTCCCATTCCACTCATATTCATGATCTCAAACTAATTTTCACTGTGTTTGATTCAAGATGGAATAGGCCTTGTATATAACCCGTTCCCAGTCTGCCATACTTCCGCAGCCTTCAATCTCATTGGGTTTAGGATTTATTGGTGTAATGCCTCGAAGTACATTTGTCTTTAACCATTGATGTTCCTGAGTATTCCGCTTTCGGTGAAGAGATAACTCTACAGCAAAGAGATCACATCTTCGTACATATTCATGAAAACTGACTGGCAATTCAAACCGATATCTCTTGAAGCCCTGCCCTGCTTGTGCACTACATGTATATAAACAAGAGATACGTTGTCATGGTGCGATCCCTTGGTAAAACAATCTGAAATTATGGTGTCATGTTTCACCTCTGTCATAAGATTATCCAATGTTATCAGATTTCTTACTCTGTGACTGAAGTATCCATCAACTCCTAAACGGGGTATACCAATTACGAAGTCTATACCAGGTTATACCTATAACTTGTCTATCCATTTGGTATTCCCACTCCCAAGTTTGGTCCCTCGACTTTCAGTGCCTTGTTTTTATATTTTTCGTCACTATCGAATTTAGACCCTTTCCAATCTGCATGGGAGTACTAGTTTCTAACAGAGGCGATACTTTTTTCTGTCCGTTTCTGTCGTACAGCTAGCTTTCCATGTGTATGATCACTATTTGCTGTTTCCAAATGTCTGCAAATTAAAAGCACTGATCAATCTTTTGGCGCATGCGTAACATTCATAAGCCATGATAAATGTCACTGTGTATATCTCTAGCATGAATGGAAGCTGGTGACGGTTCTTCCTCTTAATGTAAGATATCCGAGCTCCAATTTTCGGACATTACTGAGGTCCGATCTCCGGACTTTACCGAGCAGCAAGTCCCGGACTTTATCGAGCGCCGAGCTTCGAACATAACCGTGCTCTGAGCTCTGGACTTGACGGAGAAAACCTTACTAAAGAAAGGTAACTCTGCTGCAGGGATGTAACCATGCTGAAGAGAGATAACGCTACTTATAAATTTATATCACAAATATATATCTATTTAAAGGACCACGTATGTTTAGATGGATAAATGACCCCAGAACAGGTGCGGTAGAAGTGCAAAAAATAAAATATTACATACACAAGAAATTGTTCAGTTGGAATGAAGTACAATATTATATTGTATACCCAGAAAGGTTTCAAGGCACTGAGTCTCATCATTCTCGAATAACATGACCGTGAAGTAGTGTATTCGTGCAAAATCGCCAATATTGAGGCGAAAACACCTCATATTTCTTTCTATAAACGTATGAAGATAAACGATAACCAGAACCAGCTTGATATGGCGATAACCAGAACCAGCTTGATATGGCATACTCGCTGTTCCAATATGTAGTCGTAGACCAAATCTGCTTCTGGTTATCGTTTATCTTCATATATTTATAGAGAACAATAAGAATTGTTTTCACCTCAGAATCAACTATTTTGCACGAATGCACTACTTCACGGCCCATTTGCTCGAGAAAGTATACAATATAATATTGTACTTCATGCCAACTGAACAATTTTTTTTATATGCAATATTTTATTTTTGGCACTTCTACCGCACCTGTTCTGGGTCCATTTTCCCATCTAAACATACGTGGTCCAAAACTTACTTACTTTTTCGTGATATTTAAATTTCAAGTAGAGTAGGCTAACCTTCATTTAGTACAGTTACGTTAATATAATATGGTTATCAGGGCAGCGTCCGAAGCTCGATGCTCGAAAATATCCTGAGCAGCTCAGTAGTAGTGTAAGGCTATTTCAGCGCAGGTTTTCCAGGGAGGTAACTCTTGATGCCCTTTTTTCCAGGTTAAAGTATAGGGGACGCCACATCGCCTTTCACCTCTGTGGCGCTGTGGCGCCAGGGGGCGCCACCAGCTCAAGGTCACGTGGAGGTCAAAAGTAGTTCCGGCAACCTTTAACCTTTGTATTCCTCCGCGGTCTGGTGGTGATGCCGTCACTTCCGCGGACAGAAAGTAGTCCCATGTCAACCAAGTGACTTCCAATGTTAATGTATACGGGGAATGCCTAAAAAGAGTATGGGAATAGACGTTTTGTGACCGGGGTGGGTCCCTAGTGGACCGAATGGGTCGAGTGAGGTGTCAAAGTGAAGCGCTCCTCGAGAGCCATTCAGTCATGGGTGGGTGCTTGTAAAATTAGGATTTTTTCCTGAAAATATTAAAAGCGAAACACGGACTTTACCCCTAAAATAGGGGAAAACCCCTATCAACTCTAGCCGAAAGGGCTAATATCGGTCCTCGGGCTTATCGGGGCCTGCCTATCAAGTCAATGGGGTGGGTGCATGTAAAATTAGGATTTTTTCCGAAAATATAAAAAGTGGAACACGGACTTTACCCCCACAATAGGGGTCTGTATTATACAATATAAGGGAAAATGCCTGTATGGGGTGTGGGGATGGTCAATTTTTTTTCGTTTGCTTTACTATGGGTTGTGGGGTCTCGTTTTTCTCGTCTCGCCGACAAAAACACAATGGGAGGGATCCCTGAGCGAATCGATGATTTTTTGGGGAAAAGTCACCGAGGTCTGTATATAGGCTCATACTGGCTATATGGGATGTGGGGATGGTCAATTTTTTTCGTTTGCTTTACTATGGGTTGTGGGGTCTCGTTTTTCTCGTCTCGCCGAGAAAAACACAATGGGAGGGGTCCCTGAGCGAATCGATGAAATTTTGGGGAAGAGTCACCGAGGTCTGTATATAGGCTCATACTGGCTATATGGGGGGAGGGGTGGTCAATTTTTTTGGTGGGTGTTACTATGGGTTGTGGGGTCTCGTTTTTCTCGTCTCGCCGAGAAAAACACAATGGGAGGGGTCCCGGAGCGAATCGGTGAAATTTTTGGGAAAAGTCACCGAGGTCTGTATATAGGCTCATATAGCTCCATACTGGCTATATGGGGGTATAGGTTCAACCTGGGAAATTCACACACGTTCATTGTGATATGGGTTGTTTGGATTTGTTTTTCACGTCTCGTCATTTAGAACACGATGGGAAGGGTCTCGGAGCGCAACGGTGATTTTTTTTGGAAAAGTACCATACAGCCCATATAGTCCCATACTGGCTATATGGGGGTATAGGTTCAACCTGGGAAATTCACACACGTTCATTGTGATATGGGTTGTTTGGATTTGTTTTTCACGTCTCGTCAATTAGAACACGATGGGAAGCGAAACGGTGAAAATTTTGGGAAAAGTTCACCGAGGCCTGGGTTAGCCCATAGGCCTATACTGCATGGCTATGGGGTATAGGCCCATACGGGGTGGACGTTTTGGGGTCTAGATGAGCCCCTAATGATCCTATGGTGTCGTATGAGGTCTTATTTTGAAGCTCTCGTGGAGGAGCATCCGATTGGACTAATAGTTCGTCGGTTTTCAATATTCTGCGCATGCGCAGTCTGGCCCGTAGTATAGAAAGCAGCCATTTTGGGGTGTATGTGGGTGTGTGTTTGGGGTAGAGATGGACCGCTATGGGTCCGAATGGGTCGTGGAAGGTGTCAAAGTGAAGCTTGTGTGGGGTAGAGTCAGAATGGCGTGTTTTTAAAATGCAAGTCGCGTCAATCTGCGCATGCGCAGTTGGTTGGTGTAAGCCAAGTGGCCATTTTGGGGCAGTGCAGGAAGGTATTTGGTGTCGAGATTGACCATCCTTGGTCCGATTGTGTCGTGGGAGGTGTTATCTTGTAGCTCTCGGGGTGTACATCCAGATTTGAGGGATGTTCACGTCATCTGTGACGTCATCGGTGACGTCATCAGTAGGAGTAGTAGCGAAAGTGGGCATTTTGGGGCAGTGAAGGAAGGTATTTGGTGTAGATGTCCTGCATTATACCATATATGTCCTGTATTATACCATACCTGTCCCATGTTATACAATATCTGTCCTGTATTATACCAAATCTGTCCTGTATTATACAGTATCTGTCCTGTATTATATCAAATCTGTGCTGTATTATACCAAATCTGTGCTGTATTATACAATATCTGTCCTGTGTTATACCATATCTGTGCTGTATTATACAATATCTGTCCAGTATTCTGCAATATATGTTCTGTATTATACCAAATCTGTCCTGTATTATACAGTATCTGTCCTGTATTGTACCATATATGTCCTGCATTATACCATATCTGCTCTGTATTATACAATATTTCTCCTCTATTATACCATAGCTGTGCTTCATTATACCATATCTGTCCTGCATTGTACCATATATGTCCTGTATTATACCAAATCTATGCTGTATTATACAATATTTGCCCTCTATTATACCAAATCTGTGCTGCATTATACCATATCTGTCCTGAATTATACCATATCTGTGCTGTATTATGCAATATCTGCCCTGTGTTATACAATATCTGTCCTGTATTATACCAAATCTGTCCTGTTTTGTGCCATATTTGTCCTGTATTATACAATATATGTTCTGTATTATACCAAATCTGTGCTGTATTATACAGTATCTGTCCTGTATTATACCAAATCTGTGCTGTATTATACAATATATGTTCTTTACATACCAAATCTGTCCTGTATTATACAGTATATGTCCTGTATTATACCAAATCTGTGTTGTATTATACCACATGTGTCCTTTATTGTACCATATATGTCCTGTATTATACAATATATGTTCTGTATTATACAATCGGATAGCCGTTGTCGTGAATAACAACAAGTTCGGCAATGTTCATACAGTTTATTATCCCCAATGTTACATCATACCCAGGCTGGGGGAGTCGCCCTGGGCATGTTTGGTATGTTCACAGCAAAACAAATTGAAATATCAAACACCATGTTTTATTATTTAACGCACCGTCACGTTAGGTACAAGTGTTTACTGAGCTCAAATCAACGATCAGCATGTAGACATATAGAGTATGTACGGCATGTTATGGTATTCATCAGTGCAGGGGTGACGCATTCAGCCGAGGGGATCGGTCAGCTTGGTAACGAAAAACGTAACATTAGTCACCCTCTCCACTGTCCACTTGGTGTTGGGGCGTTGTTGTTGGACCCATTCCAAAGGATCCACGGTGTCCAGTTTCTCCAGCATCGCCTCTAGCGACGCCCGGTTAATGATGGTAAACGGTTGGTCAAATACGCGGATGTTACTGCTCGGGTAAAAATATCGGCCTTGGTTTGTGTCCTTATGCTGCAGCACATAACCAAACGCCAGATTCAACTTGAAGGCCGTAGATTGATCGTTGAAGATGGCTTCCACGTAGCTACGTAGACGGGCGAGGTCGGTCAGTCGGAAATTGTAGATATCTTGAATAGGGCGATGGCGGTTGAAACATTGCCGCATCATGGACCAATGGCGCCGATAGATGTCACTCACTGGATGGGCGTCCTGTAAGAGATCGCTAGGAACATTTATGGGCTCGTCCAGAAAATGTTCGTTGTTGTCAGGCGTATGACTCGAAACCGTAACGGTGGGGTCCGGCTGGATATCCAGGCTCTTCTGAACTGTGGGTATAGGCGGGCTCTCCGTCACCAGTGGCGTTCGTCTCCCCGGGCTCATCTTCACTGGGTCTGACCTTCCGCGGCTCCTCTTCAGTGGAAAGTTGTCGCCCAAACCGTAGAGACGGGGCATGAATCAAACGCTGATGCCGTCTTAACTGACTGCGTCGTTTGAAGAGTTGACCACAATCCTTACATTGTTCCGTCGCGCCCTCGTGGAATGAGCGTTCCGCGTGGCGCAGTAAAGGATCCTTCCGATTAGATGACCGTGCGCAGGTTATACAAGTATACCGTGCATCGTTGTGGGTGGAGGCCTTGTGGCGGTGCAAATCGTGCAGAAGAGTAAACTGCTTCTGGCAAGTTGTGCAAGTGAACATCTTGGTGGTTGACAGAGTGTCTGATGAAACGGCCAGGCCGCTTCCCTTTTATAGCACGCTAGCTGGTGATCTATTTTTAGCACACTCAGTTCAACTATCCCCAAGTCGAGGGCCGAGATGTACTGGCGTACGACTGAGCCGCATTGCGTGTTTGTGTGTGTGTGTGTGTGTGTGTGTGTGTGTGTGTGTGGGTAGTGGATTTTACATCCGGGATCTTGTCAACATCTGGGTTTCCCAGTGACTTTTTCCCATTGTCCCTCCGTCTTCCATCTGGGTACTGTGGTTTTACATTCGTGTCCTCATCTTACTTCCGTGTTTTTCATGAGCCGCATTGCGCGCGTGTGTGTGTTTGTGTCCATTCCTGCACAATGTAGAATTACGTTCTCTTCGAAAACTTCCTCTCATCGCATCAATATGCTCAGACCCATTCAAAATAAACGCAACCAAGATACATCAACAACAACAGGCACATTGCGTAATACACGTTTTATTATCCTCACACTTTCATCACCACCACCAGCTGGCGTTGACGCCGTCAACGATCAGCATGTAGACATATAGAGTATGTACGGCATGTTATGGTATTCATCAGTGCATGAGTGACGCATTCAGCCGATGGGGGTGGTCGGTCAGCTTGGTAACGAAACACGTGACATTGGTCACCCACTCTACGACCCATTGTGTGTTGGAGCGTTGTTGTTGGGCCCATTCCAAGGGATCCACGCTGTCCAGTTTCTCCAGCATCGCCTCTAGGGACGCCCGGTTAATGATGGTAAACGGTTGGTCAAATACCCGGATGTTACTGCTCGGGTAAAAATATCGGGCTTGGTCTGTGTCCTTATGCTGCAGCACATAACCAAACGCCAGATTCAACTTGAAGGCCGTAGTTTGATCGTTGAAGATGGCTTCCACGTAGCTGCGTAGACGGGCGAGGTCGGTCAGTCGGAAATTGTAGATATCTTGAATAGGGCGATGACGGTAGAAACAGTGCCGGATCATGGGCCAATGGCGCCGATAGATGTCACTCATTGGATGGTCTTCGTGTAACAGATCGCCAGGAACATTTATGGGTTCGTCCACGAAGTGTACTTTGCCCTCCACGTCGTACAAAATCTGGCCCAAGGTCTTGTCGTCGGAATTTGACTGTTGAATTAGGGCGACATCATCATCGGCCCTCGTGCGATGGGTGGGAGTTCCCCCTGTCTCGATATTGGTGCCCACGGGCTCTTCTACCTGCAAACGTGGCTGCGGAACAGGGTGTCGTGTGCGTTGGTGTCGCAGCAACTGACTGGTCAGTTTGAAAAGTCGACCACATTCTTCGCATGGACGCTTGGGTACTTCATGCCGTGCACGTGTGTGGCGCTGTAAATGATCCGGGCGCTGAAACGACAGTGTACATATCGTACAGCTATTCCGGGCGGTTCCTTCGTGCTTGGTAGCCTCATGGCGGCGCAAGTCGTGCAGACGAGTGAATGATTTCGAGCACGTAGTATAAGTGAACATCTTGGTGGTGGACAGTGTCTGATGAAACGGCCAGACCGCTTCCCTTTTATAGCACGCTAGCTGGTGATCTATTTTTAGCACACTCTACCCAAGTCGAGGATCGAGACTGGTGCATTGGTGTACGACTGAGCCGCAATGCGCGCGCGCGCGTCTGTGTGTGTGTGTGTATGTATGTGTGGGCTGTGGATTTTACATCCGGGATCTTGTCAACATCCGGGTTTCCAAGTGGGTTTTTCCCGTCGTTCCTCCGTCTTCCATCCGGGTACTGTGGTTTTACATCCGGGTTTCCATCTTACAACCGGGTTTTGGACACCTGCTGGCCTCAATAATTTGCATATGACCTCTGTGAGGTCACTTCCGTTTCCGTTCACGTGACCGGAACTGACCTTTGGCCCCTGCGCGCAATTTATTGTTTTGTCAGCGCGCGCAGGGGCCAAAGGTCAGTTGCGGTCACGTGAACGGAAGCAAAAGTTACCTCACAGAGGTCATATGCAAATTATTGAGGTCAGCAGGTGTCCAAAACCCGGCTGTAAGATGGGGACCCGGATGTAAAACCACAGTACCCGGATGGAAGACGGAGGACGACGGGAAGAACCCACTTGGAAACTCGGATGTAGACAAGATTCCGGATGTAAAATCCACAGCCCACACATACACACACACACACACACGAGCGCGCGAGCAATGCGGCTCAGTCGTACACCAGTACACCAGTCTCGATCCTCGACTTGGGGTAGAGTGTGCTAAAAATAGATCACCAGCTAGCGTGCTATAAAAGGGAAGCGGCCTGGCCGTTTCATCAGACACTCTGTCAACCACCAAGATGTTCACTTGTACTACGTGCTCGAACTCATTCACTCGTCTGCACGACTTGCGCCGCCATGAGGCTACCAAGCACGAAGGAACCGCCCGGTATAGGTGTACGATATGTACACTGTCGTTTCAGCGCCCGGATCATTTACAGCGCCACACACGTGCACGCCATGAAGTACCCAAGCGTCCATGCGAAGAATGTGGTCGGCTTTTCAAACTGACCTGTCAGTTGCTGCGACACCAACGCACACGACACCCTGTTCCGCAGCCACGTTTGCAGGTAGAAGAGCCCGTTGGCACCAATATCGAGACACGGGGAACTCCCACCCATCGCACGAGGGCCGATGATGATGTCGCCCTAATTCAATAGTCAAATTCCGACGACAAGACCTTGGGCCAGATTTTGTACGACGTGGAGGGCAAAGTACACTTCGTGGACCAACCCATAAATGTTCCTAGCGATCTGTTACACGAAGACCATCCAGTGAGTGACATCTATCGGCGCCATTGGCCCATGATCCGGCACTGTTTCTACCGTCATCGCCCTATTCAAGATATCTACAATTTCCGACTGACCGACCTCGCCCGTCTACGCAGCTATGTGGAACCCATCTTCAACGATCAAACTACGGCCTTCACGTTGAATCTGGCGTTTGGTTATGTGCTGCAGCATAAGGACACAGACCAAGCCCGATATTTTTAGCCGAGCAGTAACATCCGGGTATTTGACCAACCGTTTACCATCATTAACGGGGCGTCGCTAGAGGCGATGCTGGAGAAACTGGACAGCGTGGATCCCTTGGAATGGGCCCAACAACAACGCTCCAACACACAATGGGTCGTAGAGAGGGTAACCAATGTCATGTTTTTCGTTACCAAGCTGACCGACCACCCCCATCGGCTGAATGCGTCACTCATGCACTGATGAATACCATAACATGCCGTACATACTCTATATGTTTACATGCTGATCGTTGACGGCGTCAACGCCAGCTGGTGGTGGTGGTGATGGTGTGAGGATAATAAAACGTGTATTACGCAATGTGCTTGTTGTACTTGATGTATCTTGGTTGTGTTCATTTTGAATGGGTCTGAGCATATTGATGCGATGAGAGGAAGTTTTCGAAGAGAACGTAATTCTACATTGTGCACGAATGGACACAAACACAAATACACACACGCGCGCAATGCGGCTCATGAAAAACACGGATGTAAGATGAGGACACGGATGTAAAACCACAGTACCCGGATGGAAGACGGAGGAACGATGGGAAAAACCAACTGGAAAACCCAGATGTTAACAAGATCCCGGATGTAAAATCCCCTGCCCACACACACACACACACACACAGACACACACACAATGCGGCTCAGTCGTACGCCAGTACATCTCGGCCCTCGACTTGGAGATAGTTGAACTGAGTGTGCTAAAAATAGATCACCAGCTAGCGTGCTATAAAAGGGAAGCGGCCTGGCCGTTTCATCAGACACTCTGTCAACCACCAAGATGTTCACTTGCACAACTTGCCAGAAGCAGTTTACTCGTCTGCACGACTTGCACCGCCACAAGGCCTCCACCCACAACGATGTACTTGTATAACCTGCGCACGGTCATTTAATCGGAAGGATCCTTTTCTGCGCCACGAACGCTCATTCCACGAGGGCGCGACGGAACAATGTAAGGATTGTGGTCAACTCTTCAAACGACGCAGTCAGTTAAGACGGCATCAGCGTTTGATTCATGCCCCGTCTCTACGGTTTGGGCGACAACTTTCCACTGAAGAGGAGCCACGGAAGGTCAGACCCAGTGAAGGTGAGCCTGGGGAGACGAACGCCACTGGTAATGCGATGACGGAGAGCCCGCATATACCCACAGTTCAGAAGAGCCTGGATATCCAGCCGGACCCCACCGTTACGGTTTCGAGTCATATGCCTGACAACATCGAACATTTTCTGGACGAGCCCATAAATGTTCCTAGCGATCTGTTACAGGACGCCCATCCAGTGAGTGACATCTATCGGCGCCATTGGTCCATGATACGGCAATGTTTCAACCGTCATCGCCCTATTCAAGATATCTACAATTTCCGACTGACCGACCTAGCCCGTCTACGTAGCTACGTGGAAGCCATCTTCAACGATCAAACTACGACCTTCAAGTTGAATCTGGCGTTTGGTAATGTGCTGCAGCATAAGGACACAGACCAAGCCGGATATTTTTACCCGAGCAGTAACATCCGGGTATTTGACCAACCGTTTACCAACATTAACCGGGCGTCGCTAGAGGCGATGCTGGAGAAACTGGACACCGTGGATCCCTTGGAATGGGCCCAACAACAACGCCCCAACACCAAGTGGACAGTGGAGAGGGTGACCAATGTTACGTTTTTCGTTACCAAGCTGACCGACCCCCTCGGCTGAATGCGTCAACCGTGCACTGATGAATACCATAACATACATACTCTACATTTCTACATGCTGATCGTTGACGTGTGCTCAGTAACACTTGTACCTAATGTGACGGTGCGTTAAATAATAAAACATGGTGTTTGATATTTCAATTTGTTTTGCTGTGAACATACTAAACATGCCCAGGGCGGCTCCCCCAGCCTGGGTATGATGTAACATTGGGGATAATAAA
>JAVTVY010056367.1:0-30127 GCA_036873755.1 Hanleya hanleyi | reverse complement strand
TTGTCTAATGCGTTAATTTCCCGATCAAAGATAAAGTGGGCTTATTCTACCGGTACAGTAGTATACTGCATTAAACTGGTCTGAAATATCATTTCTGCTCGTGCTGTTTCAAATAGTTAATGCTACCATTGTTTACAGATACCGTTAAGACTTTCACCCGTCATGTTATGACTTTTTCCAGCGAACCAAACTCCCCCCACAGTGCAATATGATCTTTTACCGGTTCGCCCTGATTAACCTGAATGAGCAAAAAGTTATATACCGGCTGTGCTATCAACGGAAATATAGTACATACGGTCACATTATGTGTTAAAATTGGGGCTGAAATATCCTGAGTTTTCCCCCATATAATTGTGTGTTAATTAATACCTCCCCATTTTGGTAGATACAATGATGTCACTGGGGGATTTTCCTCCCTCTGAAAAGCTTAATTTTAACACAGAAGTATATGGAAAAAACTTCAAAAAGTATAGTTCAGAATCCATTTTAGCATGATAATTTGAAGAGATGTACTATCTTTCTCTTCACCAAGTTGTAGAAATTTATCTCAAGTTTGAGCTAAGATTTTTAGTAAAAACCTGCTACGCTCCATTGAGGCCTAGGTTAAAAATCCATCAGTTGCGCGGGTGGCAATTACGTCACCGTAATTGGAACAGCCGATCTTTGTTAAGAGCTGCTGTTACTTCCGTTGTATCCAAAGATTTTATAATCAAATTGGAAATAATGAAGAAAATAATTTTAGAAGAATACACCAGTTCTAACATGATTTTCAAGAAAAAAAATGTCCATTAATGAATACTCTACCCTCTTCATTATCACCAATTATATACAGATAATATTATTCTATTTCCTGGTAGTCTATTACATTTGCTATTGACTTGCTGGCATTAATTTAACAATTTGAGGAGAGTTATCTCCCCTGTACCGGTATATTTTAATTGGCCACTGGTGGCGCCACCATGCTGTCATTTGAGAATAACAACAACAGCAGGAAAACAAAGTTGATTTTTTCATGTTAAGCTGGAACTATTGGGGTTTAAAGAAATGTATTGCAGATGGTGATGAGTGAAGCTGCATGTAGTGATGGTAAGTAAGTTATAAATATAGGCCTAATTATAATGTTATAACTTAATTGGCAAAACAATTCTAATTTCTAGTTAAACTCAGAATGTTGTAATGTGGACCCTCTATGAGCTTTAACTATCAACAAGTTCCTCTTCATACACTTGGCATATTAAACAATTGATAATCTTCTCAGTAACTACTGCAGCTTATATTTGCAGTCAGAATTAATGAAATAAATCAGTTAGCCTCATTTAGCCTGGAATTCACAAAGAAATATCCATAACTCAATCTGTCTCAAAATTCCTTTCAGATCTACCCATTGCCATTGTTGCATTGTAAGCTGGAAAAGCCCAGGCTTGGGGACCTCATGTGAAGATTGGCCATGCAGCCCTGAAGGAAATACCCCTGAGGGTGAGATAAATAGGTTATATCACACCACTGCTGTGTATTTCCTGTTCATGTCAAACAGTAGGATTTAACTTGCTAGGAAGTTTGAGGGGGGGGGGGGCATGTTAGCTCTCAATAAATCAGTTGACATCCTCACTTGTTGTTTTGAAATGTTTGTCGTTTCCTGCTTATATTTCCAGAAGATTTGAGAATATTTCCATACCAAAGTTCTGATGAAATCACAAAGTAATATTTATTAAAATAAATTGATAACAAATACACAGTCACTGTTGGCATAACCGATACTTGCTATGATAAAAATGTGACCAGGAAAAGCAGGATAAATTATGATCGATTTCCTATAACCATGATAACAGGCTATATTTTAATTGTCTATTTATTGCACTATTCTTGATCAAGGCTAAGGATTGCTGCATAATTCAATTGTACATCTGTACCCACATCTTGAAAATGAGAACATTTCATGCAACCAATCGGAAATGTTCGAGGCGCACATTTCATCGACTCGGAGCAGACATGTGATCATGGAAATCATGCAGCGTCTATTGTTGAATTACTTCTTCGCCAAAGAGGAAATAGCATCAGGCAATATTACATGACCAATACGACTGGATGATCAACATTGTAAAATCATATTAGTGTACATTCTCAATATTTTCATTGTGATTGCATTTTCATTTAGCGTTGATCCATTGCAATATTATTTAATGACGATATGCAATATAAATTCAAATAACAAATATATCTAAGCAACAATGTTACAATGGATTAAATTTATTTAACTTTTCAGACGAAGAAGACCACTATTCACACTGGTGGTTTTAAATCCAGGTTGGACCATATTATGGGGCAGAGCAGATATTCTAAGGTAGCTATTGATTTATTCAATTCAATTCAATTTTAAATTTAGATGGCGTGTGCAGCTACGAAGCAGCTATGCACGCCAATGACTTTACGTTGAGTTTGCTTTTTAAAAAAAAAAGGATCATATAAATAGTACAGAGTTGCATATCTGTGCAAGATGTTGTAGTTTGAAGCAGAGAGAGCTTCCACAGATAGTATTATTATTAGAAGGCGACACAGATAGTATTGTTTTTAGAAAGCGAGGCAGGTTAGAAGATTTCGAAGAGGAGAGGTACATAAATATCAACAGCAAGTTCTTTATAAATATCACAACGACCCAGTTCAATAAAAAGTAAAAAACTCATTAAAAAGGCCAATATAATATAGACAATATCAATAAGTATATCACATGTATGTATATATATACATATATAAGCATGAGGTACTTTAAAGTTATGAAAAAGCTGTTACTACCTGAATCGGCGAGTGCGTATCATAAAATTTGCAACTGCCTTAAAAACTTTATCTCTGTTTCGTTCTGGTTTAAGAACATGCTCAAAGGTTGGGTTAAATACACCAAAAAGTAAAAGTTCATTAAATAACCTTTGGCGTTCATTAGTATGCCGCCTGCACGTCATTAAATAATGCTGGACTGTGTCCTCCACGTCACAAGTCTCACAGAGACCAGTTGGGTGCCTGGCCATACCATGCAAGACACTATTTACCGCAATTCGACCAGATAATATTCTGAAGATAAGCACCTCAGCCCGTCGATTGGGAAGAGATATATTACCAGTAGTAACACAAGGCTGAAGTGCATAATAAAAACGACCTGTTGTTGAATATCGCCATTCCTCCTGCCAAACATCAATGAAACCGGACCTCACTGGTATCCTAATCTCATCAACATCCAGCCCAACAGGGATGCCGATATCATTTAAAAGCAGAGCCTTTTTTGCAAGCTGGTCAGCCAGTTCATTTCCGTACACATTACAATGGCCACGCACCCACTCGAGGCACACCGTGCAGCCGGCATAAGATAAAGTTGTAATAACATGCAATATTTCATATACAATTGGAGAGCTTTTCTTCCATGCAAAATTACGCATAGCATGCACAGCACTTAAAGAATCTGTAAAAATAACAGCTCTAAAAGGTTTAAAATCTCTTAACCAATGCAAAGAGCATAAAATTGCAACAAGTTCCGTTTTAAACACAGAAATATTATCACTCAATCTTTTAAATGAAATAAACTTCATTTCTGGTACAACAAAGGACGCCCCTGTTCTACCAGTATCCGGGCATTTGGAACCGTCAGTATATATATGTACATACCCACCCCAATTAGATAAAATATGTTCTTTAGTGTATACCTCCAACATATATTGAGGATCAGATTTTCGAACTTTATTATGTAAATCATCTGATATAAATGGACTTACTAATTGCCATGGTGGAAATGGAGGAGTGAATAAATTAGACATCGAGAAATTGTCTATATTCAATTCATTAAATAATTGTTTAGCCCGTACACTAAATGGTTGAGCACGTCTCACAGCTATATTAGTGAAAAAAGCATCATACCACGATTCTTTTAATGTTTCACTCGCAGGATTATCTGAAGATATTTTTAATTTCAGGGCAAATTTGAGTGTAAGCCATTTCCGTCGAATATATAATGGAAATTCATTACATGCTACCTGTAATGCATGTAGCGATGTAGAACGCATAGCCCCCGTACATATACTCAAGGCCTTGAGGGTATGCGTAGCTGAATCATAGGCTTGACAACAATAGTCAAGACGGGAACGAATCAATGCCTTATATAAAAGTAATAAACTTCTTTTATCTGCCCCCCAACTCGTGGACGACACACACCTCATAAGGTTTAAAACTTTCTCACACTTGGTCACTAGCAAATCAATATGCTGAGACCAAGTAAGCGTTTTATCAAAAATAACACCTAGAAATTTGAAAGAATTTGACACTCTCATACGAGGATTATTCAAATATAACTCCAGAGCTTCTGGTAATGGACGTCTAGTAAATAATACAGCCTCAGACTTGGCTGAGGAGAATTTAAACCCCCACTTCTTACCCCATGTAACAATATCCACTAACCCCTGTTTCACATATTTGACTACTGTATGAAAACTTCTCGCAGAAATCCACATGGCTTTATCATCAGCAAATAAAGAGCATTTAAGTTTTGGATTAAGCGCTGACGGAAGATCATTAATCATTAGATTGAATAAAGTAGGTGAAATCACACTACCCTGTGGAGTTCCAATACTGATAATAAATATTCACCATTGGCAAGGGAACTCCTGATATCAGTTTCAAGAGTAACCACATGATCAGTTGTACTTCGATTACGTCTAAAGCCACTCTGACAAGGTGAAAAGATCTTATTCTTATCTAAAAACCATAAGAGTCTACTGTTTACCATTTTTTCCAAAAGTTTTCCTAAATTAGACGTTAATGCAATTGGCCTATATGAAGAAGGGAGAGAACTGTTCTTTCCAGGTTTAACAAAAGGTATTATAATAGCCTTCCTCCAGGCGGAGGGAAGATTCATGCGGGGCCATACAGTGTTATACAATAAAAGAATAACATTCAAGCAAGAATCAGGGAGATGACGAAAAAATTCATACGTAATACCATCCTCACCTGGTGAAGTATTCTTTGTTGAATGTAATGCCTGTTTTAGTTCAAATAAAGTAAAGTCTTCATTAATAGGCATATCATCAAATCGAATATTATTTAATGTTTCTTCGTGCATTGATTCCATTTCCTCCTTGTGTATAATAAAATCAGGGTCATAATTAGAATCACTGCTCACAAAAGCAAAATTCTCCGCAAGCAGGTCACATTTCTCCACATTGTTTACATACGATATATTATCCTTTGATAAAGTGGGAATAGCAAAAGATTTGTTATTTCCTTTAATGGCTTTTACCTGACTCCATACTTGCTTAATATTAGAATTACTATTAATTTGTGAGCAATAATCTCGCCAAGAATTTTTCTGTGCACTTTTAATGACCCTCTGAGCAATTGCCTTTTTCTTTTTATAAAACACTATATCTTCATATAATCTTGTATGACAGGCACGATTTTTTGCCTTCTTCCTATCTTTTATAACCTGAGTACATTCATCATTCCACCATGATACTGGTTTCTTAAAAGGGGGATTACCCTTAGTTTTAGGAATAGACACATCCGCAGCATTATTTATGGCACCAATTATATTATTTTGAAATTCATCTACATCATGACTAAACAAGTTCTCCGTGAGAGTTTTCCTACACTCATTATTAAATAATGCCCAATCGGCTTTTTTTAACTTCCACCGGGCAGGACCACCAATTTCATTAGTCACAGCAGTAAATCCAAAAGAAGTATGAATAGGATAATGGTCACTCCCACAGGGAGATGTATGATCAACAGACCAAGTAAAATTAGAACTTATATTCTGTGAACATAGTGTTAGATCTATGCAGGACAAAGCACCTGTCCTTATATTTAAACGAGTACCTGACCCATCATTAAAAAACACAAGCTGATTATCATCAATAAATTGACTAATCAGACGACCATTACAATCATTATTAACACTCCCCCATAGAATATTTGCAGCATTAAAATCACCACAAAAAATTACAGGATTATGCATATCAGCCATTAATAAATTGAAATCATCCATTTCAAGCTTTTTGCATGGGTTATAAAGGTTAACAACATTTACTGCTACACCATTTAGAATAGACAATTGAATACATTGACATTCAATATTTTTAAATGTGGGCAAGTCCACTCGCTTATAACTAATTTCATTTTTGATGAAAAAAAGAAGTCCTCCATGGTCAGCACCAATCCTATCTCCTCTAATAGGAGTATAGCCAGGTAACATAAAATCAAGATGCGGTTTTAAAAACGTCTCTTGTAAACATAATAAATCTGGTTTTACATCCAAGTTAAAAACGTAATGTTTAAATTCTTGACCATGTGCAATAATACTTTGTATATTTTGTTGTAATATAGTGAACGCCATGATGTAAATTAGGTGCCTAAACGCCATTTCTAACTATTCCCTGCCCCAGCATATATTAATTTTAAAATGGACTCTGAGGTGAGTTCTTCGTCACCAGAGCTCCCAAAGTGCTTTACAGCACATTTAGAGATGAAATCAAGTCTCTGTTGCTGTTTACCTTCCTCGCCTTTTACACATGTAAAAAATATCTCTGTGATAAAGGCAACTAATCTTGTCATGGTTATCAGCGGTACATGTTCTGTTTGAGTTTCTCTACAGATATTAATGCGAGGTTTAAATGGTTTGGCCTGAGTTAGGTTAGGGTTACGTAACTGAGCAGGAGAGTGAGATTCTTGAGATAGCTCTAATGGCGGCATACTAGAGGGAGGGATTTGATTGTATTGTGTCTGCTGCTGTTGTTGTTCATTTTCAGTTCTGACTGTTCTAAGAGCTTGTGAATAGGATACCTTTTGTGTTATTTTAACAAACTGAGCTTTGTTTGCTTCTTTTCGCACAGGGCAACCAAGCCAGGCAGCACTATGCTCCCCTTTACAATTAGCACAACATGGTTTTTCAATATTTGGGCAGTTTGCATATTGGTGGTCACCTGAACATCGCGAGCACCTCACCTTGCCTTTGCACGCCGAGGCCACGTGACCAATCCTTTGACACTGAAAACAGCGTATCACGGGCGGAATATATTCCTTGATGTTGAATTTTTGAAACCCAAGCGTTACATCTGACGGCAGAGTTGCTGAAGTAAAATGTAATAAGATTGCTGTTGTCGGGACCTTCTCCCTCCCCCTCGTGAGCCTCTCTACCTTAACAACTTGTTGTTTTTTCAATACTTTGGCTATTTCTTCCTCTGTTACATCCTGTGTTACACCATAAATCACACCCCTAGGCTTAGACTGTAATTTAGATGTGACCTTCACTTCCCTAGTCATAAATGTAGCTGTTGCTAATAATGTTTTAACTTGTTTAGGTTCCTTGCATTTAATTAGCATAGCTCCAGACTGCAGTTTTTTAACTAAACTAACTGATCCTACCTTTTTCTGTAAAGCTGTACCAAAATGAATATGGTTAATATTTGCCAAGGAGATACCTCCAACTGTCGTCATGTAAACTGTAAGATCCGGAAGCTCTTCTTGTTGAACATGTTGACGTGGCTTCTTCCCCGCATTGGAAGGCCCCTCTTGACCCTCTTCTAGACCGCGTTTATATCCAGATTGTGAAATATCTTGATCTTGACTCTGTGACGAGGTGTCTATAAAAAGGTCTTCATCTTCGGCTAGCTCACTCATAGTGAGCCAGCTTACTGTACAAATAGACTAATAATAAAATAAGTATACCGTGCAAAAGACGCCACACAAAAGAACAGAGTTTATAAATAGATAGGTTAAAGCTATTGTTCCCTGGGGCGGCTCAGGGAGAGATTACACAACAGGGCCCATGTTAGCAGTGCTGAAAAATACCGTGCAAACTATACAAACACTACGTACACAGATACACTCTACATACAATTATTTATACCGATAACAATACAAAGCAAATCGAGCGAAAGCAAACGAGAAGAAAAAAAAGAAAGAGAAAAAAAAAAAAAAAAAAAATAAATACAAGAAAAAAAAAAGAAAATAAAAAAAAGAAGAAACTACAAAATATAAACCGACCAATTCAAAATAATGAATGCATGACAAACTATCAACCAAAAGCAAACTCAATGTAGATACAAACTATACCACAAAGGGCAAAACAAAAGCCATGAATGGAGAACACACACACAAGACGTCTGTTCACACGGGCGGCCTCAGTCGAAAAATCGAAATCAAAAAGTCTGACCTGACCGAAAAATCGAAAATCGCTATTGATTTATTGATTTTTGATACTGAGTTTGTGTCTTGGATTGAATGTCAATTTTATAAGGCCAATTCTCGTAAAGCAAGTAATTACTTGTATTCTACAAGTTGCTGCTACAAGTCACACTGTGCGAATGGGGCTGTAAACAGAGATGATTCTTAACTAATTGATATATCATGTATTTTGTAGAAGACTCTGCCAGTTATAGAAGACGACAGTGATGAGGAAGGTTCGTTTGCCGAAACATCAGAAACATATGCTAATGTAAGTATAAATTACATTATTGACAGTGCACCACATAATGTAACCATACTATAGTTTTCTCCATCACATCTACATGTAGCTTTCATTTTTCGTGTTTGCATTTTTCGTGAGTGAAATAGTCCTACAATTTAGTTTGTCATTCAAAAGTCCATGAACTGATCAAATACTTAATCCTTTGTTTTCAGATTTCCGACATCGAGAGTGTTGCTGATGATGATGGCACTCTGCGACAGACATTACGAAGAATTGAGGAAGAAAACAGGAAGCTACGAGCAGACATTGGCGATCTTCATGAAAATTTGCAAAGTCTGAAAGGTAAGTCTGGCTCAGCATTCTTTCTACATGCAAGATGGCCAAATAAGAGAATAAGACGTATGCATGAATATGTATTTGGAAATATATGGAAGAGTGTCCTTATACACATATATTCTGCAATAACTATTTTCCAAACAAATTTGCTCAAATGCTTTTCTCCAGATCAGCCATCAGTGGTTTCGCATTTTGCACATGCATGATTCTCAGCGTAATGAATTATCTCCTTTATAATATAATTACCTCATTTAAATAGCATGAGAATGTACACATGATCCGTATTGTAATTTAACTATCCTCATTATTTTATGGTGCATTTGCGAATACATTTCCATTGTTTTTTGTTCCCTCATTAGATCTTCCAAGAATGGTTTTGGACTTGTCACAACTTGTACAGGAAGTGAAGCAAAGCTGTCAGTGCAATTGTGCTCGGGAGACAACTACCCCAGAGAGACCGATGGTACATGCTGCTTCACTTGTACCAGAGTCCTCTCTATGCCGACACCAGGTACCCTGGGACAGCAATCTCCAGTTTTCGCCATCTCACAGCATACCACCGAATTAGATGTTGACCTTGTAAGTCATATGTTTTTTTATCGTTCATAATAATAAAAGGCTTTATCTATACTCCATTACAAACTCTTAGCCCAATACAAGCGTCTAGTCCGTCATTCATAATTCAGTCGTCGTCCATTAAAGAATATCCGCGTCCATAATCCAAAGACCTATTCCATATCCATAGGAATGTAATGATATATACAGAGAAAGGTAAATTGGGATATCCTTACATAAGTACAATATGTTTGAAACAGTGATACCTGAAGAACAATTTTATAGTGAGTTTAAATACTTAAAGGGTCTTCTAAAGCTGACTGATCATTTTGGTAGCCTATTGAAACAAGTTGATGCTATTTATATTTACGCAGAATATTACAACAGTTATTTTATCATCTTTCAGTCGGTGGTGTCTGGTAATGTATATCTGCCAAGACGAGTTGTACAGAACATTATCCAGAGTGTTCCCCGAAAGATGACCATGGATCTATTGTCAGCTTTATTCACAAGAGCTGAGATGGCTACACACACGCTGACTGGTGTGGAGTCAAATACTAGACCTGATGCAGACGTAAAACCACTCATTGAATCAAGACAAGATAACTGCTATACAAGGTAATTGTTCTTGTCTTTGAAAATATCTCGGATCTTTTATCAGCTTTATCCACTGTGACAAAAACATTTTGAGCGCTTAGCGTCCCACAAGCCAGGTATTCAAATTAAATTACCCCGCTATAATGAAATGCTGTAATACTTAAATAAGGAGCCAATCAAAGTAAAATTGCCCAAGTATTAAACTTGGTTACCCACAAACTTGCAACTGCCTATTTGACTGAGTATATAAATTGGGGTTCCAAGCCTTTGGCAAGTTTAATGCATTTCTTTCCTGCATTGCAGCCCTACTTCTAAATGTCTTTTAATGATGTGCTAATTAAATATTTTCTTTTACCCCTTTTGCTAAAGTACTACCAAAAGAAGTTTCCTGGCAAGGATAAGATATACAGGATTCTATGAAGGCCAAACTGAATGGCGAACAGAAGTGCTACAGACGGAAGGAGAAGCACAGAGAGGCTCCCCACATCATTCCCCAGTGACAACATGGCACACTGATATTATGTCCTTCTAATATATACCATCTATATTTATGTGTATCCTGCGTTATTTTGTATACAATAAAATGTCCGTATGCACGGATCGGCTTCTGTTAAATGTCTTACATGTTACGCAATAGTACCTGTGTGTTATCTGAACATCACTGATCAGTTTTTGTCCAGTACACTGTAATTATTTGATCAGTACTGTTTAGAGAGCAATCACTGCTGCTCCATGTAGTTGCTGTAAGAGGTTATTCCTTTAAAAACTTCAGGACGCTGTGTATGCGCCATGACTTCAGTGATATCAGGGACCAGAAGCGAGTTGACCTGATCCATTTTATTTACTGAACTCCACATTTAAAGGTTCACCTCATTTTCAGAAGAGTACCCTGAAAATAGCTATGGAATATTGCTGAACTTCATAAATGATGCTACAGGACAGTCGTATAGGATTCAATAGGTCAGTCCTATGGGATTGCTGTGGGGAAATGTCCTACAGGATCCCTTAAGATTTTGCCTATAGGACCTGATCCATGATCCTATAGGACTGTCCTATTAGATCCTATAGGACTGTCCCATAAGATCCTATAGGACTGTCCTATAAGATCCTATAGGACTGTCCTATAGGACAATCCTATAGGACTGTCCTATAGGCAAAATCCTATAGGATCGTATAGGACATTTTCTTATAGGAATCCTATAGGATTTTTTGGTAAGGGCTAGACCCCAAAATGTCCACCCAGTGTGGACCTATACCCCCATAGCCAGTATGGGCCTATATGGGCCTATATACAGACCTACCCGTTACTTTTCAAAAAATTTCACCGCTTAACTATGGGATCCCTCTCATCGTGTTCTACATGGTGAGACGTGAAAAACAAGACAAAACAACCCATACTAAAACCCACAAAAAATTCCCAGGATGGACCTATCCCCCCATAGCCAGTATGGGCCTATATACAGCCCTACCCGGTGCTTTTCGAAACATTTCACTGCTTACCTCCGAGACTCTTCCCATCATGTTTTTCGTGGCGAGACGTGAAAAACAAGACAAAACAACCCATAGTAAACTGACCACCCCCATACCCCATACAGGCATTTTCCCGTATATTAGGCCCCTATTCTAGAGGTAAAGTCCATGTTCCGCTTTTTATATTTTCGTGAACAAATCCTCATGTGACAGCCACAATAATTGAAACAAGTCCGTATATCAGTCTGCATTCTTTAATCGGATCAATCAAAGATGGTAAAGCGAAACCAAAAACCCCCAAATCCGAGCTCTCTTAAGTTCATCGAGTACACAACAGTCCTGGGGCCGATCGTTCGACAGATCAGATCCTTGAGAAGAGTCCCAAACTCCAGCACATAACTGGTTTTGTCTACGTAAATTCGGTTACGTTGAATTATTGCAATGCCAACGATTATTTCATGGCGTAGAATGATTAAATTTGGACTGCAAATCTCCGACACGACCCAGGCATTTTTTTCTTACTGCACAAGATGGCCGTCCTAACACGGGGTCTACCACACTCTCTCACGGGGTCCGAAAGACAGATCTGCTACCAGAGGTAAATCTGACACCTCAACAACACGGCAAAAATCATACATTTATTTATAAACTGACATCTAAACATTATGGTTACATAATAATAAAGAATACAGTTTCAAAACACCCTGTCGCCTAGCTCTGTCTTCTCAGCTGAGGGATTCCCTGACCATGACGTCACCTGGAATTCCCTGTCGCATACTCCTCGTAGTGTGACACACTCGCCTGTCACATACTCCCCTGCTGTAGAACGCTGGTCCCAAGCGGACCGCATATCCTGGGCGATATCCCATCCAAGTATCGAGAATCTCTGCTCGTTAACGCTGTCCCGCTAATAGCTGTGTCAGATACAGCTGAGACTGGGCTAGGTTGGCCAACAACATCTGAGGGTCTACTCCGATGACCTCACTCTGATATAAGCTCCGACTCAAAGTTGCGGCCCTGGTCTGAATGGATTCTCTGTGGAATGCCATAACGCACAAACCATTCCTTCACAAGACATTGTGCAACAGTCTTAGCTGTCTGGTCTCGACACGCCACAGCTTGGGTAAATTTGCTAAAGACATCCGTCATTACCAGTATGTCTTCTTTGCCACGGCAGGTTCAACTAACGTGAAGTCGATGGCCAAAATTTCAAGTGGTTTCTTGGCAATGAAATTTCCCATCGCAGGATGCAGTTTGCGTCCAGCCTTGGCCAGTGTTCACCATTGACACCGCAAACAATACTCTTCTGTGTCAGCTACCATCGCGGGCCAAAAGCAACGCTTTCTAGCCAATGCGAGGGTCTTCTCCGAAGCGGGATGTCCCGTATGGTCGTGTATAGCCTCCAGGAACTGTTGATGCATTATCTGTGGTAACAGGAGCTGACAGATGCGACTGCCATCCTGATAGACAACCCGATACAACACACCGTTTTTCTCCTCAATCTGTGTCCACAGACGGAGCAGTTTACGCACATACTTATCCTCTCGGAGTAGTTGCTTGACTGTGGGACGACTGCCAGTCTCCCAGTATGCCCATAACCGTTTCAACTGTGCATCCTGTTTCTGCATCTGTATCAAGTCTGCATTATTCAGGGATGGAATAGAGATACATGGAATAGTGGAGGTTCTGGAAGAGCGTGTCTGAACCTCAGCGAGCCATACTTCTGAGATGTTCTGTCGGATGGCATGTTTCAATGCATCTGGAACTGCCGTTCCTGTGCAAGGCACATTAACGGGCTTCATGGTAGCACTCTGGATCTCATCAAGCCACACCTCGGAGAAACTGGAACTAATGGAAGTGGCCGTCTCCATCCTCGCTGGGGAGAGATCGGCATCAGCACTCATCTCCTCGAACCGAGTTTCAGGCTCAGTACCATGCTCTTCCTTCCTGCTTAGGGCGTCCGCATTTCTGTTACTACGTCCACTTCAGTATTTCACAGTAAAATCGAACATAGCCAGCTCAGCAACCCAGCGCATCTCTGTAGCACCGACTTTCGCTGTGCTCTGAATATAACTAAGGGGGTTGTTATCTGTAAGTTCGCTCCGAGTAGCAGATCCCTGAACTTCTTGGTGATAGCCCAATGAAGCGCTAGCAGCTCTAACTTCATTGAAATATAGTTCCTCATGTTGAGCTCATGTACATGCAGACTCCGGCTTGCATAGCCCAAGACAACCTTTCCATTCTCTTGCTCCTGCGATAAGACGGCACCTAAGCCTCTAAATGATGCATCAGTCTCTAGAATGAGTGGCCTGGTCAGGTCCGGGTATTCCAGCACTGGTGCATCTACCAGTTTTTGTTTCAAACAACAGAAAGCGTCTTCACACTCACTGGTCCAACTCTGCATGAAAGGTGAACTTGGTTTGGTCTTCTTTGGTTTCTTCTTTGTCTTGGGGTCTCCGATCAGAGCATGGAGAGGAGAAGCAATTTGAGAAAAGTGGGGAACATATCGCCGGTAGTAGCCGGCGAGCCCTAAAAAGCTCCGCAGGTCACTCTCTGATTTGGGTCGCTCCCACTCATCTACTGCCCGAGTTTTCTCTGGGTCTGTTGCAATCCCTGAACTTGAAACCACGTGACCCAGGAACCGAAGCTGTCGCTTCATCAGATGGCACTTCTCTGGTTTGACTTCCAGAAAGTGATTCCCCAAGCGACCGAGGACCATATCCAAACGTGCCAGCATTTGTTCAAAGGATGAAGCTGGTATCAAAATGTCATCAAGTTAAATTAAGTCTGAAAATTCTCATCACCGAAAATTTTGTCCATCATGCGCATAAAAGTGGCGGGATCATTGCACAAACCAAAGGGCATGCGTGTAAATTCGAATAACCCACCGGTACCCACTCGAAAAGCTGTTTTCGGAATGTCTTTCTCCGCCATAGGGATCTGGTAATATCCATGAGCCAAGTCAAGGCTACAAAAGTAAGTTGCACCGGTTAATGATTCCAGAGCTTCCTCGATGCGGAAAAGGGGGTAGGCATCCTTGTAGGTTTTAGAATTTAATTGTCAGCCTGATGTCACCACTGCTCTTCCGAATCATCACTACTGGGGATGCATAGGGACTGCAGGAAGGTCGGATAACTCCACGATCAACCGCTTTCCGTAAGTATTCTCGAACTTCTCCCCACTGATGAGCTGGAATTCTACGGTGTGGAACCTTAACGGGAACTTCGTCCTTCGTATGGATCTCGTGTTCTACTCCCCTACTACAACCAATGTCATCATCCGATTGGCTAAATACCGAGGCATGCTTGTTTAGGAGATTGCCGAGCTCTCTACGCTGGTCTGCAGTCATTTCTCCCAAATCCATTCGGTTTAGCAATGAGTTCACATCACACGTTCCTGCATCGGTCACATGGTCTTCCATCACAAAGACTTCCTCGTTACTCACGTCCAGTACCTGGATTCCAGGGTCCTCTACTGATGCGATCGTCATAAATGCTAAGCGAGTTCTTGGGGCCAGGAATAGATCCTCGTCACTGAAGTTGCACAGCTGCACCGGCACGTGACCCGACTGGTCAACTGTCACAAGCGACCTACCCACTGCCAACCCGTTGGGCAGATGGGCTGCCAAGGCATCACTGCGATCAACTATTGCCTCATACTTACCTGCTGGACGAGCCGGACGAACTGTTCCCTCAACCTGGCGTATTGCTCGAGCTGGAATGACAACTGGTTTCCGTCCTAGTCTGACCCATCCAGATGTTCTTACGGAAGACGCCACTTCGCCATACATCGCTAGTACTGTTGACCACTGTTGGCCAGATTGTTCTTTCTCCAACCGTGACAAATACTCACCTCCCCAATCCTGTTTAAGTCGTTTCTGCATGACTTGCAGAATATTACTTCCTATCACACCTGGAACTAGAATTTTCCGCTCTGCTATAGGTGCCCCTACGGGGTCTTTCACAATAAGGAATCCCAAATCTGGAAATGCTTGACCACAGATGGTCACCGTCCTCTCAATATATCCAGGGTAGGGTATGCTGAGGCCATTTGCTGCCGTGATACGTATGAAACTCGACACGTCGATTGGCTCCTCACCAACTAACAGATTCTCCCGATAGAACCTCTCCGTTATCGTAGAAATCTGTGCTCCTGAGTCAAGTAAACAGCGCATCTCCACGCCTCCTAAATGGATGGTAGCCTCCGGGCAGGTACCCACAGCTTTTTTTAGAATTGAGCCCACATCTCCACGCCCACTGCTTGGCTCTCAGCAGTGGGCGAAGCTAGTTTAAAGGTACGGCTGGACCAGCAGAACCAGATGAACTTTCCTTCTGCTTCCAGATTGCGCAGTCTCGTCGGAGATGTTCAGTGCTAGCACATTCCCAGCACTGTCGTGGGGAGTCGTCCGTGCGTCGCTGGCGTCGACCCTGCTGGTTAACTCTGGCTCCCGAGGTTTCTCTGCGCAAAGCCTCTAGCACAGAAGACGTAATCTCCTCTTTCATCTTCTCAAATGATGGGTTGTTGGAATTGGACTGGCTGTCCAGAGTTTCCACACTCACCACACCACGCGTTTTCTTCGCTGGTTCAGTGGTCCCTAACCATTTGATAGCACGGTCACGCAGATCAAAATACGATAACGTTGGTGAGTCAATGTTAAGCCTCCTCAATTCTGGGCGCAAACCCTCATCGCGTACGGCCTCTGCGAACCGCTCTTTCAAGGCTGGAGTTCTCCTCCCACTAAATGATTCGTCTAACGTAATACGTCGATCGTAAATATCGACCAGCTCCAAGGAACAAGCGACGAGGTCTTCATCTCGCTGTTGATATGAGAAAAATCTCTGTTGCAAGAGGGGTAGCGTGTCACCATCTCCAAATGTAGTCTGCAAGGCTGCAAAGATAGTCTCCGGGCTAGACAAAACAGCATCCCCTCGGCCCATTACTTCCTGACGCGCCTTAACTGCCAGGTGTTCTACAGTGAAAGCGGCCTTTTCCGCATTGGTCCCATTCAGGGTAACTAGTCGTCCGCGAACATCCCGGATCCATTCATAAACAGATGGGTCATCTTTGTCACGAGGGCGATCTCGAAACCGTCCAATTTTGATCGAAGGCGATATCCAACGCGGCGCACTTGGGCGCGTCTCCTGTTCAGTGAGAGTGGAGACTGCATCTATTAGCTTCTCAGTTCCCCTTAGCTGGGCCAGTTCGTTCTTCACTGCCTGGGCCTCATGCCCACTGGACTCGGCTAGAAGTCTCGCATGATGAAGTTCTTGCTCCAACTGAGCGATCCGATCTTTCAAAGCGTCCGTCATGACTGAATATTCCCCAAAAATTTCCGAAATGGCGCGACGAGCTGAAATTGAAAGCTCGAGCAAGGGCAAAAAACAATATTCTACTAATACTCACCCTACCACTTGATGAATGCACTTACCATCTGTGCACGACCCGGTGAGGAGTATGGTTTACTACCAATAATTACCACAGGGGCAGGTACCACCAGCTATAGTTTTCTCCATCATATCTACATGTAGCTTTCATTTTTCGTGTTTGCATTTTTCGTGAGTGAAATAGTCCTACAATTTAGTTTGTCATTCAAAAGTCCATGAACTGATCAAATACTTAATCCTTTGTTTCCAGATTTCCGACATCGAGAGTGTTGCTGATGATGATGGCACTCTGCGACAGACATTACGAAGAATTGAGGAAGAAAACAGGAAGCTACGAGCAGACATTGGCGATCTTCATGAAAATTTGCAAAGTCTGAAAGGTAAGTCTGGCTCAGCATTCTTTCTACATGCAAGATGGCCAAATAAGAGAATAAGACGTATGCATGAATATGTATTTGGAAATATATGGAAGAGTGTCCTTATACACATATATTCTGCAATAACTATTTTCCAAACAAATTTGCTCAAATGCTTTTCTCCAGATCAGCCATCAGTGGTTTCGCATTTTGCACATGCATGATTCTCAGCGTAATGAATTATCTCCTTTATAATATAATTACCTCATTTAAATAGCATGAGAATGTACACATGATCCGTATTGTAATTTAACTATCCTCATTATTTTATGGTGCATTTGCGAATACATTTCCATTGTTTTTTGTTCCCTCATTAGATCTTCCAAGAATGGTTTTGGACTTGTCACAACTTGTACAGGAAGTGAAGCAAAGCTGTCAGTGCAATTGTGCTCGGGAGACAACTACCCCAGAGAGACCGATGGTACATGCTGCTTCACTTGTACCAGAGTCCTCTCTATGCCGACACCAGGTACCCTGGGACAGCAATCTCCAGTTTTCGCCATCTCACAGCATACCACCGAATTAGATGTTGACCTTGTAAGTCATATGTTTTTTTATCGTTCATAATAATAAAAGGCTTTATCTATACTCCATTACAAACTCTTAGCCCAATACAAGCGTCTAGTCCGTCATTCATAATTCAGTCGTCGTCCATTAAAGAATATCCGCGTCCATAATCCAAAGACCTATTCCATATCCATAGGAATGTAATGATATATACAGAGAAAGGTAAATTGGGATATCCTTACATAAGTACAATATGTTTAAAACAGTGATACCTGAAGAACAATTTTATAGTGAGTTTAAATACTTAAAGGGTCTTCTAAAGCTGACTGATCATTTTGGTAGCCTATTGAAACAAGTTGATGCTATTTATATTCACGCAGAATATTACAACAGTTATTTTATCATCTTTCAGTCGGTGGTGTCTGGTAATGTATATCTGCCAAGACGAGTTGTACAGAACATTATCCAGAGTGTTCCCCGAAAGATGGCCATGGATCTATTGTCAGCTTTATTCACAAGAGCTGAGATGGCTACACACACGCTGACTGGTGTGGAGTCAAATACTAGACCTGATGCAGACGTAAAACCACTCATTGAATCAAGACAAGATAACTGCTATACAAGGTAATTGTTCTTGTCTTTGAAAATATCTCGGATCTTTTATCAGCTTTATCCACTGTGACAAAAACATTTTGAGCGCTTAGCGTCCCACAAGCCAGGTATTCAAATTAAATTACCCCGCTATAATGAAATGCTGTAATACTTAAATAAGGAGCCAATCAAAGTAAAATTGCCCAAGTATTAAACTTGGTTACCCACAAACTTGCAACTGCCTATTTGACTGAGTATATAAATTGGGGTTCCAAGCCTTTGGCAAGTTTAATGCATTTCTTTCCTGCATTGCAGCCCTACTTCTAAATGTCTTTTAATGATGTGCTAATTAAATATTTTCTTTTACCCCTTTTGCTAAAGTACTACCAAAAGAAGTTTCCTGGCAAGGATAAGATATACAGGATTCTATGAAGGCCAAACTGAATGGCGAACAGAAGTGCTACAGACGGAAGGAGAAGCACAGAGAGGCTCCCCACATCATTCCCCAGTGACAACATGGCACACTGATATTATGTCCTTCTAATATATACCATCTATATTTATGTGTATCCTGCGTTATTTTGTATACAATAAAATGTCCGTATGCACGGATCGGCTTCTGTTAAATGTCTTACATGTTACGCAATAGTACCTGTGTGTTATCTGAACATCACTGATCAGTTTTTGTCCAGTACACTGTAATTATTTGATCAGTACTGTTTAGAGAGCAATCACTGCTGCTCCATGTAGTTGCTGTAAGAGGTTATTCCTTTAAAAACTTCAGGACGCTGTGTATGCGCCATGACTTCAGTGATATCAGGGACCAGAAGCGAGTTGACCTGATCCATTTTATTTACTGAACTCCACATTTAAAGGTTCACCTCATTTTCAGAAGAGTACCCTGAAAATAGCTATGGAATATTGCTGAACTTCATAAATGATGCTACAGGACAGTCGTATAGGATTCAATAGGTCAGTCCTATGGGATTGCTGTGGGGAAATGTCCTACAGGATCCCTTAAGATTTTGCCTATAGGACAGTCCTATAGGACTGTCCTATTAGATCCTATAGGACTGTCCTATAGGACTGTCCTATTAGATCCTATAGGACTGTCCCATAAGATCCTATAGGACTGTCCTATAAGATCCTATAGGACTGTCCTATAGGACAATCCTATAGGACTGTCCTATAGGCAAAATCCTATAGGATCGTATAGGACATTTTCTTATAGGAATCCTATAGGATTTTTTGGTAAGGGCTAGACCCCAAAATGTCCACCCAGTGTGGACCTATACCCCCATAGCCAGTATGGGCCTATATGGGCCTATATACAGACCTACCCGTTACTTTTCAAAAAATTTCACCGCTTAACTATGGGATCCCTCTCATCGTGTTCTACATGGTGAGACGTGAAAAACAAGACAAAACAACCCATACTAAAACCCACAAAAAATTCCCAGGATGGACCTATCCCCCCATAGCCAGTATGGGCCTATATACAGCCCTACCCGGTGCTTTTCGAAACATTTCACTGCTTACCTCCGAGACTCTTCCCATCATGTTTTTCGTGGCGAGACGTGAAAAACAAGACAAAACAACCCATAGTAAACTGACCACCCCCATACCCCATACAGGCATTTTCCCGTATATTAGGCCCCTATTCTAGAGGTAAAGTCCATGTTCCGCTTTTTATATTTTCGTGAACAAATCCTCATGTGACAGCCACAATAATTGAAACAAGTCCGTATATCAGTCTGCATTCTTTAATCGGATCAATCAAAGATGGTAAAGCGAAACCAAAAACCCCCAAATCCGAGCTCTCTTAAGTTCATCGAGTACACAACAGTCCTGGGGCCGATCGTTCGACAGATCAGATCCTTGAGAAGAGTCCCAAACTCCAGCACATAACTGGTTTTGTCTACGTAAATTCGGTTACGTTGAATTATTGCAATGCCAACGATTATTTCATGGCGTAGAATGATTAAATTTGGACTGCAAATCTCCGACACGACCCAGGCATTTTTTTCTTACTGCACAAGATGGCCGTCCTAACACGGGGTCTACCACACTCTCTCACGGGGTCCGAAAGACAGATCTGCTACCAGAGGTAAATCTGACACCTCAACAACACGGCAAAAATCATACATTTATTTATAAACTGACATCTAAACATTATGGTTACATAATAATAAAGAATACAGTTTCAAAACACCCTGTCGCCTAGCTCTGTCTTCTCAGCTGAGGGATTCCCTGACCATGACGTCACCTGGAATTCCCTGTCGCATACTCCTCGTAGTGTGACACACTCGCCTGTCACATACTCCCCTGCTGTAGAACGCTGGTCCCAAGCGGACCGCATATCCTGGGCGATATCCCATCCAAGTATCGAGAATCTCTGCTCGTTAACGCTGTCCCGCTAATAGCTGTGTCAGATACAGCTGAGACTGGGCTAGGTTGGCCAACAACATCTGAGGGTCTACTCCGATGACCTCACTCTGATATAAGCTCCGACTCAAAGTTGCGGCCCTGGTCTGAATGGATTCTCTGTGGAATGCCATAACGCACAAACCATTCCTTCACAAGACATTGTGCAACAGTCTTAGCTGTCTGGTCTCGACACGCCACAGCTTGGGTAAATTTGCTAAAGACATCCGTCATTACCAGTATGTCTTCTTTGCCACGGCAGGTTCAACTAACGTGAAGTCGATGGCCAAAATTTCAAGTGGTTTCTTGGCAATGAAATTTCCCATCGCAGGATGCAGTTTGCGTCCAGCCTTGGCCAGTGTTCACCATTGACACCGCAAACAATACTCTTCTGTGTCAGCTACCATCGCGGGCCAAAAGCAACGCTTTCTAGCCAATGCGAGGGTCTTCTCCGAAGCGGGATGTCCCGTATGGTCGTGTATAGCCTCCAGGAACTGTTGATGCATTATCTGTGGTAACAGGAGCTGACAGATGCGACTGCCATCCTGATAGACAACCCGATACAACACACCGTTTTTCTCCTCAATCTGTGTCCACAGACGGAGCAGTTTACGCACATACTTATCCTCTCGGAGTAGTTGCTTGACTGTGGGACGACTGCCAGTCTCCCAGTATGCCCATAACCGTTTCAACTGTGCATCCTGTTTCTGCATCTGTATCAAGTCTGCATTATTCAGGGATGGAATAGAGATACATGGAATAGTGGAGGTTCTGGAAGAGCGTGTCTGAACCTCAGCGAGCCATACTTCTGAGATGTTCTGTCGGATGGCATGTTTCAATGCATCTGGAACTGCCGTTCCTGTGCAAGGCACATTAACGGGCTTCATGGTAGCACTCTGGATCTCATCAAGCCACACCTCGGAGAAACTGGAACTAATGGAAGTGGCCGTCTCCATCCTCGCTGGGGAGAGATCGGCATCAGCACTCATCTCCTCGAACCGAGTTTCAGGCTCAGTACCATGCTCTTCCTTCCTGCTTAGGGCGTCCGCATTTCTGTTACTACGTCCACTTCAGTATTTCACAGTAAAATCGAACATAGCCAGCTCAGCAACCCAGCGCATCTCTGTAGCACCGACTTTCGCTGTGCTCTGAATATAACTAAGGGGGTTGTTATCTGTAAGTTCGCTCCGAGTAGCAGATCCCTGAACTTCTTGGTGATAGCCCAATGAAGCGCTAGCAGCTCTAACTTCATTGAAATATAGTTCCTCATGTTGAGCTCATGTACATGCAGACTCCGGCTTGCATAGCCCAAGACAACCTTTCCATTCTCTTGCTCCTGCGATAAGACGGCACCTAAGCCTCTAAATGATGCATCAGTCTCTAGAATGAGTGGCCTGGTCAGGTCCGGGTATTCCAGCACTGGTGCATCTACCAGTTTTTGTTTCAAACAACAGAAAGCGTCTTCACACTCACTGGTCCAACTCTGCATGAAAGGTGAACTTGGTTTGGTCTTCTTTGGTTTCTTCTTTGTCTTGGGGTCTCCGATCAGAGCATGGAGAGGAGAAGCAATTTGAGAAAAGTGGGGAACATATCGCCGGTAGTAGCCGGCGAGCCCTAAAAAGCTCCGCAGGTCACTCTCTGATTTGGGTCGCTCCCACTCATCTACTGCCCGAGTTTTCTCTGGGTCTGTTGCAATCCCTGAACTTGAAACCACGTGACCCAGGAACCGAAGCTGTCGCTTCATCAGATGGCACTTCTCTGGTTTGACTTCCAGAAAGTGATTCCCCAAGCGACCGAGGACCATATCCAAACGTGCCAGCATTTGTTCAAAGGATGAAGCTGGTATCAAAATGTCATCAAGTTAAATTAAGTCTGAAAATTCTCATCACCGAAAATTTTGTCCATCATGCGCATAAAAGTGGCGGGATCATTGCACAAACCAAAGGGCATGCGTGTAAATTCGAATAACCCACCGGTACCCACTCGAAAAGCTGTTTTCGGAATGTCTTTCTCCGCCATAGGGATCTGGTAATATCCATGAGCCAAGTCAAGGCTACAAAAGTAAGTTGCACCGGTTAATGATTCCAGAGCTTCCTCGATGCGGAAAAGGGGGTAGGCATCCTTGTAGGTTTTAGAATTTAATTGTCAGCCTGATGTCACCACTGCTCTTCCGAATCATCACTACTGGGGATGCATAGGGACTGCAGGAAGGTCGGATAACTCCACGATCAACCGCTTTCCGTAAGTATTCTCGAACTTCTCCCCACTGATGAGCTGGAATTCTACGGTGTGGAACCTTAACGGGAACTTCGTCCTTCGTATGGATCTCGTGTTCTACTCCCCTACTACAACCAATGTCATCATCCGATTGGCTAAATACCGAGGCATGCTTGTTTAGGAGATTGCCGAGCTCTCTACGCTGGTCTGCAGTCATTTCTCCCAAATCCATTCGGTTTAGCAATGAGTTCACATCACACGTTCCTGCATCGGTCACATGGTCTTCCATCACAAAGACTTCCTCGTTACTCACGTCCAGTACCTGGATTCCAGGGTCCTCTACTGATGCGATCGTCATAAATGCTAAGCGAGTTCTTGGGGCCAGGAATAGATCCTCGTCACTGAAGTTGCACAGCTGCACCGGCACGTGACCCGACTGGTCAACTGTCACAAGCGACCTACCCACTGCCAACCCGTTGGGCAGATGGGCTGCCAAGGCATCACTGCGATCAACTATTGCCTCATACTTACCTGCTGGACGAGCCGGACGAACTGTTCCCTCAACCTGGCGTATTGCTCGAGCTGGAATGACAACTGGTTTCCGTCCTAGTCTGACCCATCCAGATGTTCTTACGGAAGACGCCACTTCGCCATACATCGCTAGTACTGTTGACCACTGTTGGCCAGATTGTTCTTTCTCCAACCGTGACAAATACTCACCTCCCCAATCCTGTTTAAGTCGTTTCTGCATGACTTGCAGAATATTACTTCCTATCACACCTGGAACTAGAATTTTCCGCTCTGCTATAGGTGCCCCTACGGGGTCTTTCACAATAAGGAATCCCAAATCTGGAAATGCTTGACCACAGATGGTCACCGTCCTCTCAATATATCCAGGGTAGGGTATGCTGAGGCCATTTGCTGCCGTGATACGTATGAAACTCGACACGTCGATTGGCTCCTCACCAACTAACAGATTCTCCCGATAGAACCTCTCCGTTATCGTAGAAATCTGTGCTCCTGAGTCAAGTAAACAGCGCATCTCCACGCCTCCTAAATGGATGGTAGCCTCCGGGCAGGTACCCACAGCTTTTTTTAGAATTGAGCCCACATCTCCACGCCCACTGCTTGGCTCTCAGCAGTGGGCGAAGCTAGTTTAAAGGTACGGCTGGACCAGCAGAACCAGATGAACTTTCCTTCTGCTTCCAGATTGCGCAGTCTCGTCGGAGATGTTCAGTGCTAGCACATTCCCAGCACTGTCGTGGGGAGTCGTCCGTGCGTCGCTGGCGTCGACCCTGCTGGTTAACTCTGGCTCCCGAGGTTTCTCTGCGCAAAGCCTCTAGCACAGAAGACGTAATCTCCTCTTTCATCTTCTCAAATGATGGGTTGTTGGAATTGGACTGGCTGTCCAGAGTTTCCACACTCACCACACCACGCGTTTTCTTCGCTGGTTCAGTGGTCCCTAACCATTTGATAGCACGGTCACGCAGATCAAAATACGATAACGTTGGTGAGTCAATGTTAAGCCTCCTCAATTCTGGGCGCAAACCCTCATCGCGTACGGCCTCTGCGAACCGCTCTTTCAAGGCTGGAGTTCTCCTCCCACTAAATGATTCGTCTAACGTAATACGTCGATCGTAAATATCGACCAGCTCCAAGGAACAAGCGACGAGGTCTTCATCTCGCTGTTGATATGAGAAAAATCTCTGTTGCAAGAGGGGTAGCGTGTCACCATCTCCAAATGTAGTCTGCAAGGCTGCAAAGATAGTCTCCGGGCTAGACAAAACAGCATCCCCTCGGCCCATTACTTCCTGACGCGCCTTAACTGCCAGGTGTTCTACAGTGAAAGCGGCCTTTTCCGCATTGGTCCCATTCAGGGTAACTAGTCGTCCGCGAACATCCCGGATCCATTCATAAACAGATGGGTCATCTTTGTCACGAGGGCGATCTCGAAACCGTCCAATTTTGATCGAAGGCGATATCCAACGCGGCGCACTTGGGCGCGTCTCCTGTTCAGTGAGCGTGGAGACTGCATCTATTAGCTTCTCAGTTCCCCTTAGCTGGGCCAGTTCGTTCTTCACTGCCTGGGCCTCATGCCCACTGGACTCGGCTAGAAGTCTCGCATGATGAAGTTCTTGCTCCAACTGAGCGATCCGATCTTTCAAAGCGTCCGTCATGACTGAATATTCCCCAAAAATTTCCGAAATGGCGCGACGAGCTGAAATTGAAAGCTCGAGCAAGGGCAAAAAACAATATTCTACTAATACTCACCCTACCACTTGATGAATGCACTTACCATCTGTGCACGACCCGGTGAGGAGTATGGTTTACTACCAATAATTACCACAGGGGCAGGTACCACCAGCTATAGTTTTCTCCATCATATCTACATGTAGCTTTCATTTTTCGTGTTTGCATTTTTCGTGAGTGAAATAGTCCTACAATTTAGTTTGTCATTCAAAAGTCCATGAACTGATCAAATACTTAATCCTTTGTTTCCAGATTTCCGACATCGAGAGTGTTGCTGATGATGATGGCACTCTGCGACAGACATTACGAAGAATTGAGGAAGAAAACAGGAAGCTACGAGCAGACATTGGCGATCTTCATGAAAATTTGCAAAGTCTGAAAGGTAAGTCTGGCTCAGCATTCTTTCTACATGCAAGATGGCCAAATAAGAGAATAAGACGTATGCATGAATATGTATTTGGAAATATATGGAAGAGTGTCCTTATACACATATATTCTGCAATAACTATTTTCCAAACAAATTTGCTCAAATGCTTTTCTCCAGATCAGCCATCAGTGGTTTCGCATTTTGCACATGCATGATTCTCAGCGTAATGAATTATCTCCTTTATAATATAATTACCTCATTTAAATAGCATGAGAATGTACACATGATCCGTATTGTAATTTAACTATCCTCATTATTTTATGGTGCATTTGCGAATACATTTCCATTGTTTTTTGTTCCCTCATTAGATCTTCCAAGAATGGTTTTGGACTTGTCACAACTTGTACAGGAAGTGAAGCAAAGCTGTCAGTGCAATTGTGCTCGGGAGACAACTACCCCAGAGAGACCGATGGTACATGCTGCTTCACTTGTACCAGAGTCCTCTCTATGCCGACACCAGGTACCCTGGGACAGCAATCTCCAGTTTTCGCCATCTCACAGCATACCACCGAATTAGATGTTGACCTTGTAAGTCATATGTTTTTTTATCGTTCATAATAATAAAAGGCTTTATCTATACTCCATTACAAACTCTTAGCCCAATACAAGTGTCTAGTCCGTCATTCATAATTCAGTCGTCGTCCATTAAAGAATATCCGCGTCCATAATCCAAAGACCTATTCCATATCCATAGGAATGTAATGATATATACAGAGAAAGGTAAATTGGGATATCCTTACATAAGTACAATATGTTTGAAACAGTGATACCTGAAGAACAATTTTATAGCGAGTTTAAATACTTAAAGGGTCTTCTAAAGCTGACTGATCATTTTGGTAGCCTATTGAAACAAGTTGATGCTATTTATATTCACGCAGAATATTACAACAGTTATTTTATCATCTTTCAGTCGGTGGTGTCTGGTAATATCTGGCAAGACGAGTTGTACAGAACATTATCCAGAGTGTTCCCCGAAAGATGGCCATGGATCTATTGTCAGCTTTATTCACAAGAGCTGAGATGGCTACACACACGCTGACTGGTGTGGAGTCAAATACTAGACCTGATGCAGACGTAAAACCACCCATTGAATCAAGACAAGATAACTGCTATACAAGGTAATTGTTCTTGTCTTTGAAAATATCTCGGATCTTTTATCAGCTTTATCCACTGTGACAAAAACATTTTGAGCGCTTAGCGTCCCACAAGCCAGGTATTCAAATTAAATTACCCCGCTATAATAAAATGCTGTAATACTTAAATAAGGAGCCAATCAAAGTAAAATTGCCCAAGTATTGAACTTGGTTACCGACAAACTTGCAGCTGCCTATTTGACTGAGTATATAAATTGGGGTTCCAAGCCTTTGGCAAGTTTAATGCATTTCTTTTCTGCATTGCAGCCCTACTTCTAAATGTCTTTCAATGATGTGCTAATTAAATATTTTCTTTTACCCCTTTCGCTAAAGTACTACCAAAAGAAGTTTCCTGGCAAGGATAAGATATACAGGATTCTATGAAGGCCAAACTGAATGGCGAACAGAAGCGCTACAGACGGAAGGAGAAGCACAGAGAGGCTTCGCACATCATTCCCCAGTGACAACATGGCACACTGATATTATGTCATTCTAATATATACCCTCTATATTTATGTGTATCCTGCGTTATTTTGTATACAATAAAATGTCCGTATGCATGGATTGGCTTCTGTTAAATGTCTTCATGGGTAACATGTCTTACATGTTACGTAATAGTACCTGTGTGTTATCTGAACATCACTGATCAGTTTTTGTCCAGTACACTGTAATTATTTGATCAGTACTGCTTAGAGAGCAATCACTGCTGCTCCATGTAGTTACTGTAAGAGGTTATTCCTTTAAAAACTTCAGGACGCTGTGTATGCGCCATGACTTCAGTGATATCAGGGACCAGAAGCGAGTTGACCTGATCCATTTTATTTACTGAACTCCACATTTAAAGGTTCACCTCATTTTCAGAAGAGTACCCTGAAAATAGCTATGGAATATTGCTGAACTTCATAAATGATGCTACAGGACAGTCGTATAGGATTCAATAGGTCAGTCCTATGGGATTGCTGTGGGGAAATGTCCTACAGGATCCCTTAAGATTTTGCCTATAGGACCTGATCCATGATCCTATAGGACTGTCCTATTAGATCCTATAGGACTGTCCCATAAGATCCTATAGGACTGTCCTATAAGATCCTATAGGACTGTCCTATAGGACAATCCTATAGGACTGTCCTATAGGCAAAATCCTATAGGATCGTATAGGACATTTTCTTATAGGAATCCTATAGGATTTTTTGGTAAGGGCTAGACCCCAAAATGTCCACCCAGTGTGGACCTATACCCCCATAGCCAGTATGGGCCTATATGGGCCTATATACAGACCTACCCGTTACTTTTCAAAAAATTTCACCGCTTAACTATGGGATCCCTCTCATCGTGTTCTACATGGTGAGACGTGAAAAACAAGACAAAACAACCCATACTAAAACCCACAAAAAATTCCCAGGATGGACCTATCCCCCCATAGCCAGTATGGGCCTATATACAGCCCTACCCGGTGCTTTTCGAAACATTTCACTGCTTACCTCCGAGACTCTTCCCATCATGTTTTTCGTGGCGAGACGTGAAAAACAAGACAAAACAACCCATAGTAAACTGACCACCCCCATACCCCATACAGGCATTTTCCCGTATATTAGGCCCCTATTCTAGAGGTAAAGTCCATGTTCCGCTTTTTATATTTTCGTGAACAAATCCTCATGTGACAGCCACAATAATTGAAACAAGTCCGTATATCAGTCTGCATTCTTTAATCGGATCAATCAAAGATGGTAAAGCGAAACCAAAAACCCCCAAATCCGAGCTCTCTTAAGTTCATCGAGTACACAACAGTCCTGGGGCCGATCGTTCGACAGATCAGATCCTTGAGAAGAGTCCCAAACTCCAGCACATAACTGGTTTTGTCTACGTAAATTCGGTTACGTTGAATTATTGCAATGCCAACGATTATTTCATGGCGTAGAATGATTAAATTTGGACTGCAAATCTCCGACACGACCCAGGCATTTTTTTCTTACTGCACAAGATGGCCGTCCTAACACGGGGTCTACCACACTCTCTCACGGGGTCCGAAAGACAGATCTGCTACCAGAGGTAAATCTGACACCTCAACAACACGGCAAAAATCATACATTTATTTATAAACTGACATCTAAACATTATGGTTACATAATAATAAAGAATACAGTTTCAAAACACCCTGTCGCCTAGCTCTGTCTTCTCAGCTGAGGGATTCCCTGACCATGACGTCACCTGGAATTCCCTGTCGCATACTCCTCGTAGTGTGACACACTCGCCTGTCACATACTCCCCTGCTGTAGAACGCTGGTCCCAAGCGGACCGCATATCCTGGGCGATATCCCATCCAAGTATCGAGAATCTCTGCTCGTTAACGCTGTCCCGCTAATAGCTGTGTCAGATACAGCTGAGACTGGGCTAGGTTGGCCAACAACATCTGAGGGTCTACTCCGATGACCTCACTCTGATATAAGCTCCGACTCAAAGTTGCGGCCCTGGTCTGAATGGATTCTCTGTGGAATGCCATAACGCACAAACCATTCCTTCACAAGACATTGTGCAACAGTCTTAGCTGTCTGGTCTCGACACGCCACAGCTTGGGTAAATTTGCTAAAGACATCCGTCATTACCAGTATGTCTTCTTTGCCACGGCAGGTTCAACTAACGTGAAGTCGATGGCCAAAATTTCAAGTGGTTTCTTGGCAATGAAATTTCCCATCGCAGGATGCAGTTTGCGTCCAGCCTTGGCCAGTGTTCACCATTGACACCGCAAACAATACTCTTCTGTGTCAGCTACCATCGCGGGCCAAAAGCAACGCTTTCTAGCCAATGCGAGGGTCTTCTCCGAAGCGGGATGTCCCGTATGGTCGTGTATAGCCTCCAGGAACTGTTGATGCATTATCTGTGGTAACAGGAGCTGACAGATGCGACTGCCATCCTGATAGACAACCCGATACAACACACCGTTTTTCTCCTCAATCTGTGTCCACAGACGGAGCAGTTTACGCACATACTTATCCTCTCGGAGTAGTTGCTTGACTGTGGGACGACTGCCAGTCTCCCAGTATGCCCATAACCGTTTCAACTGTGCATCCTGTTTCTGCATCTGTATCAAGTCTGCATTATTCAGGGATGGAATAGAGATACATGGAATAGTGGAGGTTCTGGAAGAGCGTGTCTGAACCTCAGCGAGCCATACTTCTGAGATGTTCTGTCGGATGGCATGTTTCAATGCATCTGGAACTGCCGTTCCTGTGCAAGGCACATTAACGGGCTTCATGGTAGCACTCTGGATCTCATCAAGCCACACCTCGGAGAAACTGGAACTAATGGAAGTGGCCGTCTCCATCCTCGCTGGGGAGAGATCGGCATCAGCACTCATCTCCTCGAACCGAGTTTCAGGC
>JAVTVY010056366.1:0-31926 GCA_036873755.1 Hanleya hanleyi | reverse complement strand
TAGCCATTAGGCTATTGGATCGACACAAGTATTATAACAATGAAAGATAAAAATTTGGCAGAATTAAGATATATCACAAGTATGTATAAAAGGTGAGAAAATGGGCAAGAGTTAAAATATAGCCAATATATAACGAGCATGTGTAAAACGGATTCACGTTAAAATCTTGCACATTGAACATTTGCAAATAGGTCCCTCCCACTTGTTGATCAGTTTCTTAAAATCTTTAAAATTGGGAGCCTCTCTAAAAAGTTTTGGCAGATCATTCCAGACTTTGACACCGTAAAATGACAGAGAGTTCTGTCCATAAGTCTTGGTATTGTAAGTTGGCATACTTAAAATATATCTGCCACCTCTAAGATTTCTATCTGTTTGTTGTGTGTTAAAAAGCTCTTGAATATAGATTGGTGACATGCCATGGACTGCCTTATACATTTCAGCAGCTATATATCGGATCCGTTGAAGATGTAGAGAAGATACATTGGCCCTTTCTAACAGAGTATTTACAGGAGAAGAAAAATCATTATATACAAAGCGAAGGGCCAATGACTGCAGCTTGTTGACTGTCCAGTGATGCTTTGGACAGTGATGCTTTGGAGTCACACGTGTTCATTTTCAGTATAGAAAGGATGGTCAAAAACATGTTGCAGGACTAACAGACTCTTGATTTATTTTTTTCTTGAATACATGTATACATGTACCAATCCACGCTGCAAAAACGAGAGGAATCAACCTATGAAATATGGGATTGATAAGTGCTGTGTGAAATATTTGCAGATACATGTATACCATGATATGTGTTATTGCCACCATGTGTGCCGCGGAGACCCGTCCATTTGTCTAACTGTAAACACCTGTTGTGGTAGCATTGTCGGCATCTAAACACTTATTCTGTTGGCCTATTAACATGCTTGCCATGCCAGCAGATATACAGTGACTGGCTTCGTGGCTTCCACCTAGTCTTCACAGCTTTTGTTGGCAAAACAACTTTACTTATTTTGTCAGAATAAGCCACGGCTATACATGCAGTCTCCTGCTTTAACAGGTTTCGTTGCCTTTCAGACACAAAAAAGTGTATGAGGAAGACTCTTAGATCATAATGTTACATTGAAGTACTCTTGAAAAAAGAGCATATCCCAAAAAATTGCATACCTCGGTGTATTTTGACCTTGTAGTTCAATTTTGTATGGATGAGAGAATCTAAGAAATAGCGATTTTGGGTTCAGTCAACAAGCTGCAGTCAACATACTATCTCAGAAAAAACAATTACATGGTGAACATTGAAATTCTTTGCTTTACTGCATGTACAAGAAATGAGTCCTTCACCATGTTTATTCCTGGTATTAGAGGTACATGTACATGTAAGTGTCAAAATCACAAGTTAAAAGATAGGGAAAAAACTCAAATTCAAAGTGCAGGTTGGTTGAAATCAAGAATAAATTTGAGGTTTTCTGTCCAATTGTTGAATAAGTGAAATTTCAGCTGTTGTTGACAGTTTTGAGGGATAGTCTAGGTTCATTCATTCATTCTCAATTAAGGTTTGTAGGATATATCGATTGACTTCTGGAAAACGAAAGACTTCTGGAGGTACGTAACAAACTCCTCAAGTTGTGAAACACTTCACTAATACGTACATGTACATGTATATGTACATTCCATTACCAGATAATAGATGGAGAATGGTGAGTCCTTTTATCAATAATTTAAATGATCAGAATACAATAATTATGCCCCCCCTCTAACTAGAGGGGGGGCATATAGCGATCGCTTTGTCCGTCCGTCTGTCTGTCTGTCCGTCCGAATTTCTTGTCCGGGCAATATCTCGGTTAATATTTGATGGACAGGATCGAAACTTGCATGGGATGTGGCCAGTGGCTCGTAGTTGTGCAGCGTGGAGTTTTTTTCTGAGTTCCGGTATAATTTTCAAGAGTTATGGCCCTTTTTCTGAAATCTCTGTGAATGGGACTTGTCCGGGCTGGATCTTGGTTAATATTGTATGGACAAGTATGAAATTTGCATGATATGTGGTCAATGACCCACAGTTGTGCAGCGTAAAGTTTCTCCACGTTTCGCTTATATTTTCAAGAGTTATGGCCCTTTGTTCCTGAATTCTCCGTGAATTGGGACTTGTCCGGGCTGGATCTCGGTTAATATTGTATGGACAATTATGAAATTTGCAGGATGTGTGGTCAGTGCCCTGTAGTTGTGCAGCGTGAATTTTCTCCGCGTTTCGCATATATTTTCAAGAGTTATGGCCCTTTTTTCTTCAAATCTTTGTGAATTGGAACTTGTCCGGGCTGGATCTCGGTGAATATTGTATGAACAATTATGAAATTTGCAGGATATGTGATCAGTGCCCTGTAGTTGTGCAGCGTGAAGTTTCTCCGCGTTTCGCATATATTTTCAAGAGTTATGGCCCTTTTTTCTTCAAATCTTTGTGAATTGGAACTTGTCCGGGCTGGATCTCGGTGAATATTGTATGAACAATTATGAAATTTGCAGGATATGTGATCAGTGCCCTGTAGTTGTGCAGCGTGAAGTTTCTCCACATTTCGCCTATATTTTCAAGAGTCATAACCAGGTCACATTTTCGGATTTGGCGAAAGCCCTGGCGACCATCTTGCATCGAAGCATCGTATTATCACTTGTTGCTTGATATTTGGAATATGTATTATGTGAGACATGGCAAAAAAGTGACAAACAGAATTTTTATAATTATCCAAATTAGGCCTCCACCAGCCAATAAAGAACAGAACAATGGCGGGGCCGTGTCGGATTAAAGTGGAAGGGGGGCATACAATTGAGCAATCTCTGATTGCTTCCTTCCTGTGTTTAATCTAGGGTACACAATGTATGAAAACAAGGAAGTACATGTAGACTGTCCTAATCCTGCAAAATGTGATTTATCCAAATATTTTAGGCCCTTTCACTCTCCTTAAATCAAAATAATGAGAATATTGCATGTTTACAGTCAATCTATAGCCTGATTCGATCAGAAAGGGTTTTATCTCCCTTGTTCCACTAGATGCTCATCTGTGCAGTGAACTTCCGGGAAATACGGAAGTCCCTCACAATTAGTTTATTATAGGATATTAACTTTATAATTACATCAGCTATCAGTTCATATGTAGAAGATATAACAGATACATACATATACAGTAGTTCTTCAAACAAATAATCTAGAATAGTTTCTCAATCTACATTATTTATAATAATTGCGGGGACCTTTAAAGGTGAAATGTAAAGGTTTTCATATTTTTCTTGTTATGCACTCCATGGGTTAGCTAATGTTGTAACTATCAGTCTATTTACTTCGTTTGGTTTTATTTGAAGTATTTTGTTTCCTAGTAGCTTTAGAAAAGTGCTTCAATATTGGTATCTCAAATCCCGCCAGTTTTAGAAATGAAATCCACATCGCTTATCTGCCCTTGTTTGACGCTGGTTTGTGACGTCACATCAGACCACCTGGCTGGACGTCAATACTTGTAACATTGAGCCTTCGGGAGGCTGGTCTGATGTGACGTCACAATCAAGGAAAGATAAGCGATGACGGTTTGCAAATCAAAATTCAGCTGGGCTTCGAGTACAAACTAGTTAAACGCTTCTAACAGACAAACTACTTCACAATAAACCAAGCAAAGTAGATAGAAATATCGGTCTGTCATTGTTCAATCAATATAAAATATAAAAATGAGAATCTAACAACCTTTGCATTTCACCTTTAATAGAAGTGATTACTAAAGCCGAGTTTCATACCTCCAACCTTGAAGAGCGGTGCTGATTCAGGGGGAGACCATAACCTTTCCAAAAACAGTTCTAAACTAGCACTGGAGACTAACTGTGGAGTTATTAACATAGATGGAGAAACCAGAGGCAAATGATAGAGGTAGTCCAGGAAATCGATGGGAGGTTCACCAGAAGGTTAAGGCATGCCAGTCTATAAAAAAAGCTTGGGTGCATCTGTTGTGGTTGCTTTTGTATATGAAGAAAGAGCTCTTATGAGAACATGGAATATTGTAGCTTCATGGTCACATGTTAGAGGGGATTCGCAATGGGTGCTGCAACTGATCTAGTCAAAATTGGGCTGGCCACAAAAGAAGGTATTCAGTAACACTTACAGGTGAAATGCAAACGTTTTTAAATTCTCCATTTTATATTTAATATAGGTTGAATAATGATAGAAATACCAATATATCTACTTCACCTGGATTAATTTTAATTGTCTGGTCTGGTAGAATCTTTGTAAAAGTTGGTACCCCAAGCCCAGCTGAATTCAGATTCAAAACGTCACAGCTTATCTTTCCTTGATTGTGACGTCACGCCAGACCAGCCGCCAGGAGACTGAACGTTACAGGTGGTCTGATGTGACGTCACAAACCAGCATCAAACAAGGACAGATAAGCGATGCGTATTTCATTTCTGAAATCGGCCGGGCTTTGAGATACATGTACCAACTTCGAAGCAAATTTCAAAAGCTACCAGGATACAAAATACTTCAAATAAAACCAAATGAAGGCAGCTAGGCAGATACTTCCATCAGTAAATGGTCCATGAAGAATATAATCAGGAAAATATAAAAACTTTTGCATTTCACCTTTAATTGTGAGTTAAGTGTTGTAGCTTGAATGGAGGAATAATTGAAAAAAAAAGAGTTTTACTGGGAGGCACTTGAGCAGCCTTGCGATCATACATAAAGTACCTGTATTCTTGAATGATGAATCACTTGAAGCGCAGCCATGACAAAACCGGAAGAAAACATTCTGCGCAAAACCGACGCGTAGTGGGCTTAAAACATGCTAAAGCCCGGCGCACACGAGAGCTATCAGCTGAGCTAACGGCCTCACAATTGCCTGTCAGCTCAGGGGCTAGCTCTCGTGTGGTTTCAGCGCATACGGTGAGCAAAAGGATCACCGGTTACCGTGGAACACCTTCTTCGAGATCATTTTTGAACAGCCGTAAAAATCATGTGAATTCGAGATACGTTTCTATTGGCTGGTCAAATAAAACTGCTGAGCTTTTGGCTTGCGTTCGCCGCACATGCTGAGGATTTAGCCTCGCGAGGTGAAATTATCAAACAAGTTATCAAACTGGCTTCGCGAGGCCAAAAACCCACCAAAAACTGCCCGCACATGAGAGCTAGCCCCTGAGCTGATGGGCAATTGAGGCCGTTAGCTCAGCTGATATTTCTCATGTGCGCCGGGCTTAAGCTGGCGGCCCACATGGATTTAGTCAACAAGCACGATGCAAGTTGGAAAATTCAGTCTTTCTGCCTGCTGTACACAGGAAATAATCAATTATTTCTTCGATCAATAATAAAAATATGTCCATTAGAGTGATTTTAAGTGTTTTGGTTCAGATTTTAGCCGACATTCAAATTTGATTGTCAGTATTTGGGCGCGCGTATCAAAACCTGTCTGGATTACTCCCTGCTTAATAATTTATCAGCATGGTGAAAAATAAGTGCTGGCAGTGCGGTTCAGTTGTAATCAGCCCACTGTGAGCAAATCAGCCCTGTTAACAGCAAGGGTCGACATTAACAAACACCTGTCTCTGAAAGGTCCTTTTTGCATGGGACAGGTTGAAAAGTAAGTTACATACGCCAAAAGAAATTTCTGTCACGGTTAATTTATTTGTGCACAAAAATCTTCAAACTAAATGCCGGAAACTGCCAAAAGATTAATTAGTGCATTATTAATTTGACATAATTTAAACTATCAGGCCTTCAAAAACTGGAACTTATTCTTCTTTTTTTTTCTTCTTTTTTATATTTAGGCAACATTACAAAACACAGAGGAAAAAGTATATTTTGTATCATCAGCACAATCAGGATAATGTTAAGCAGACATATAATTTTTTTTTTTTTTTTAACATTTCAACCCCTGTTAATAGCCAATACCAGCCCCATCAATTCAGCCTGATGCGATTTCTATAATTAAAGGCCTGGTAGTCATGGTAGTGGAAGCTCAGACTTATATATTATTGTAGTAGGTGAACAATCATTCAATAGTTTAACCTCTCCGCATCGGATCTTGCGTTTTCAGATCCTTCTTCATTATCTGTGACTTAATGTCCTCCCTGGCCTTGATGAGGTCTGTTCCTGAAAGATGGGCCCAAAATAGTTGGATAATTACAGATAAGGGAGCCACCAATTTAATCATTACAGCTCTGGCTATTGGGTATTAATATATATCTGTCTGCAGTAGCCGCTCGGAAACACATTTGAGAGACCTGGTCATTCCCTCACAGCTAATGTTTGGGCGCAATTTCAGTCAGTGCAATGTGAGCAGGTCGGGGAAATGACAACTCGCCAATTTCAATTTTCTTGAATAACTTTAAAAATATGAACAAAGTTGCATTTTTTTGTCAAGGCGCATAAATTCATATATTTTCACACTGATTTATGTACTTTAGAAGAAATTGTTGCTCAGCTACTTCAGGAGACAGAAAACAATATGTTGTATTTTCAAATTGACATTTCAACATGTTAAAACAAGTTAACTATACACTCTATTAATGACAAAATGTGTTAACATATGTACCGTAACTATAAGTGAATTTAGCCACCATTTACAAACAAAAATGCAATTTGTTCATATTTTTAAAGTTATTCCAGAAAAACATATTTTTTTACCTCAAAAATTGGAGAGCCCTCATTTCCCCCCGATCTGACGAGGCCATGGTGAGCATACCTGTATCTTTGGGAGCTGGTAGACTTAATGAATTTTGATAACAAGAAAGTCTGAATAAAAGTCTTCCCACAATAACACAGCTTATATATAAATATGTTCCATCCAATGAGGGAGCTGATGATGTTGAGAAGTTATCACTCAAAACCGTTATCAGTAATAACTTGTCGGCCTTATCAGTGGTATTGACATATGTCTGCCATTTGTGGCAATAAAAAATGAGACAGATTGTGACCAGTCTTGGCTCTTTTGTTAAACAAAAAATAACACTTGATGCTGCTCTGATCAAAGATGGACATAACGGGTTAGAAAAAAATGACCTCAGTATCAAAGGGAAAGTGTGGAATTTGGGAAAGTTGTCTATTTGGGAAACATAGTGATGTGAACTGCTTAGACTGTAATTCGGCAACTCAAATCCCAATATTTCAGTTGAAAATCGATCCGCACTGTCATTACTGATCAGAAGTTTTCGGAGCACGCGAGAGTCTGTTCTCGGATTTCACTGTGGTCTTTCAAAATTCTGTGTGGTGTTCTTTCTACATTAATTGTACATGTACAAGTAAAGAAAAAGCTGTTTTGCCCCATGTTCCCCATTCGGGAAGAGTTGCCGAATTCAGGAGCATTGCTAAATTCGGTAATGTGTCCATTTCCAAATTCAGCAACTACTGAATTTGACAATGTTCCCGAATTTCGCACTTTCCCAAAGTGACCATTGTGCTACACGTGAGAGTGTGAATCGGTTGTGTGTACCCAGGGCCTGTTTTTAAGCCCATAATAATGAGTTCGGGTGCCATGGATTTGGGCGCCAAAACGGGGAAAAAATGGGAAACGATGTTTTCAATATATTTTTCTTTTTTTAAGCATATTACCTCTCTGAACAGGCTGAAACCAATACTAATGCAAGTACTGTTGCCAAATATTAAGTTATCAGGCTGTATTTAGACCATTTATTACTCTCACAGCTTCCATAGGCTTCGACAGTCCCACATCGCAGCCCATTTCACTATAACTTATCACACTGCGCCATGTATGGGTGCGACCATGCCCAAACTAAAAGTCTAGATCAGGCCCTGGTCGCCTCGGTATATTAAGACCGGCTTATTGGTCTGTACTTGAGAGGTCAATAACGTAACAGTAGATATAATTCAGCACTGACAAGACTTCATTTAATACTGGGCATGCAAGTTCATATGTCCTGACGGACAGTGTAACCTAGTGCCAGCCCAGGGCCTTCTGCCTGGGTTGACCAACTGTACATCTTATATATCATCTATGAATAAAAGAACCCTAACGACACCTGTGAACAGTCTTGACATGTCATACCTTGTTTTACCATCTACATTAGTTATGCTATATATTTGTCTACCTGTAGTAACAGTTGTGTATACATTCTCAGCTGGAGCTCTTCCTTAATTACTTTCTTTATACCTGTTAACGCTATGCCTCAGCTGGATGTTCCTGCCTTAGTCTAATATTCTATTGTGATGTATACCAGTCCGTCTGACAGTTTGAAGTCTATCTAGTCCAGTCTAGTCTGGGTACATTTAACAAATCAATAATTAACAATATCAATATTTACAGTGGTGATCTATATATACAGTACTTATACATGTATCTCAGTTTATATGTAAAAGGGAGTTTTAATATGGCAGCCCCAAATACTGGGTGATAATTGCCCCCTCCCTATCTAAGTGTCGTCCCGACACTTCAGTAGTTGTTCTTAGATATGTTAGTACTATTTACACCATACATGTACATTGTATATAAAATAGATAGATGTTCACTTACAAATAACAGTATTCTCTATGATATATTACGATTTCCACAAGATCATTCCTAGATAAGTATGATTTCCACATAAAGGTATCTTACTCATTGTGGTAGACATACATGTATAACATCAAATAAATTGTCTAAAATAAAGTAGAATTTGAATTCCTTATCATCATTCATTATTGTCTCTTTGATCAGTGTACTCATGTGGGCCATTTATGCATTCAAACAATATAATTCTGCTTTTAAGCTCCTTTCTAGCATTTGGATTTCCATGTGATAACCTAGCAGACATAAAGACATAAAACATGTTGCATATAATGATCTCCTGGCCTCCTTCTATTATCATCATTCTATTATCATAAATTATTTCAGAACGAGTCAGTTTTAGAAGCTGCAAAATATGATACAATAATATGTGAAATTTTACTTTAGCAGTTGATACTTATTTGATTTACATTCAAAAGTCCATTTCCTTCAAGATCAAACTTCGCTTTCATCTTTATCAAACTGGATCTTCATCTGAAAAGTCACAGTAGTATCTACATTTCTGTACAATGTCTAACAAATACATCAAATCACTTAGGCGTGTCACATTTCGTCTGAAAACATAATAATATAAATCACAGAACAATACATCTTTCCATCTGAAATTGAAATACATAATTATATTAATATACACGTGTGATCCGTTTTTAGCCAGCAGGTTACCTAAAACATATTATATTAGTTGTGTGGGCTTGTACCTGAAAGTATGCGGTTGATAATGATCAGTATTCTTGTTTGAGTGTAACTTGTTCTCCTCCAATATACATATTTATTGGATGTATTTTTCCTCATATTTATTTATTAGATCTTTAATTGCCATGCTTTCAATTCGTTTTTTATTTTTTTTTATTTTTTATATAATGATAACCAATAAATACCTAATACATTTATAAGAACTATTAGTTCAGACACAATCATACAGGGTATACCTCATTTTGTACCGTTTTGGTGATTATATAACCTAGTTTTATGTTATATATGTATGCTAGGTATTAGCCATAATATTAAGATACTATATTACCATGTACATTTCTAGTTTGTGATCAGGAGATGCAAGAACCAAAATTGAAGATTTAGTAACCGACATTTAATGGTTGCTCAGGCCTTTAAATGTGGTAAGTGTCTGCCTCATGAGGATGAGCAGTCCATCACAGGCATCCACTTGATCGAATCACGACACTGGTTTCTTGCATTTCCTTAGTAATTTGGCCTAACCTACTTTGCATGTGTTTCTATGACAAATTATGCCTTTTCCTGGCTCGTCCTTGTTGAGTTCTTGTAGCATGAAAGTCTCTAACATTATCCTCAGGGAGGAGATCCTCCCTAATCAAAAGTGGACCTCTAACATTGGTAAGACGGACCTTGTACCAGAAGAAACCATCACCATATTTCTTCGACTGTAGTATTTTCTTTATTCTGTCGGCCTTAACTTTTTGGTTTGCATTGCTTGGTGGTGTCAAAGGAGTTGGCACGGTTGGTGAATTTGGTATTGGAGTTCTAGTTTGTGTTTGTGAACTCGGGACTTGTGAAGGCTCTGCTTGTGGTTGGGAGATAGGCAGTTCCTCCGGATTTAGTTCATCTTCATCCGTCATGTCTTCGGGTAGATTTGTGGGTCTCAGTCTGGGGTCAACGTAAGGACGTAACCTGTTTGCATGTATAACTGACCGAACAAGTCCATGATTTGATGCTTTCCGTAATTTGTAAGTGTAGTTGTTATAGTCAATACAGATATAATAGGGTCCTAACCACTTTCTACTTAACTTTGGAGATCTACCCTTTTCCTTTTTAGTGCAGTATAACCAAACTTTTTCATTCTTTTTGAACTTTGGCATTTCAGCTTTCTTGTTGTGTTGTGTGGTATACTTCTTCTGTGCTTGTGTGATGTTGTCATGTGCGATTTGTTGTGTGATCTCCAAGTTTTGTTTGAGTTGTTGTAAATGTTGCTTAGCATCCTTCCCAATGTTGGGTGTGGGTAACAACTCTGTATCTATGGGAAGTGTGGGTTCACGTCCAAAAAGCAATTCGAATGGCGAGTAACCTGTTGATTCGGTTGCTGGTGTCATGCGATATGCCATCAGAGCAGCAGGTAGTATATTTGACCAGTTGGATTGGTCTGACTTGCAGTAGGCCCGAAGTGTTTGTTCGAACGTACTGTTCATTCTCTCACAGGCTGCGTTTGTCTGTGGGTGATAGCTGCTTGTACGAAGCTGTTCTATGTTCCAAAGTTTGCACAGTTCTTTGATCAAGTGTGATAGAAAGTTTTGACCTCTGTCTGAAAGCAACTGTTTGGGTGCACCATATCGGCAAATGATTTCGCTGTACAAGACACGCGCTATTTCCACAGCCGTTTGAGTTTTTAATGGGAATGCTTCAACCCATTTGGAAAATGGACAAGTGACCAAAAGGATGCATGTATGACCTTCTGGTGTTGTGGGAAGGGGCCCGATTATGTCCATATGGAGACGCCCAAATGTATTTTGTATAGGCAAGGGTCTCAAAGGAGCTTTCTTTTGATGGTAGTAACGTTTGGATGACTGACATGTTTCACAAGATTTCACATAGTATTCAATTTCTGCCTGCATTTTTGGCCAAAAATATTTCAAAGAAATTGCCCTTTGTGTTCTATCTTGCCCTTGGTGACCTAGGTTGTCGTGGTAGGCTTCAAGTACATTCTGTCGCAAAGACGATGGTATGCACAATTGCTGTACCTCTCTATCTGCTTTTGTACCTTTTCCTCGTGGGGAATACAGATGGTACAGCAAACCATCAGATATAAGATAAGATAGGTGTTCATCTAAAATTTTTCTTCTGGAAGGTTTGTCATCAGGTAGCTTTTCAGTTTCTATATATTCAATATACTGCAGCAGCTTTGGATCACTATGCTGTGCTTGTTTCATGTCGGCTGCTGAAAAGGTCATGACCTCTTGTAATGCACTTAATGGGTCAACAGCCATGTATGCTTCTTCTGCCTCTGCAAGGGCTGCTACTGTAGCAGATATGTGTGTAGCACTAATTGATTGAACCTCTGGGTATACCCTCCTTGACAGTGCATCTGCATTTGTATTTTTCTTGCCTGCTTTGTGTATAATGCGACAGTTGTACTGTTGTAATGTCATAGCCCAACGCTGTAAACGGCCCGTTTTGCATTTTGTGTTGTGTATGTACGTTAATGCATTGTGATCGGTGACGACGTCAAATGTACTGTTTGCCAAGTACACGTGAAACTGTTTTAGACCCTCCATGATTGCAAGACATTCACGTTCCGTGATACACCAGTTGACCTCATTATTTTTCAGAGATCGACCTCCATATGCAATAACGACTTCTCTTCCCTGGTCGTCTCTTTGACCCAGAATGTATCCTATGGATACATTTGATGCGTCCGCATACAAGATGAATTCCTTGTCAAAATTTGGGAAACTCAGAATAGGAGGACTTTGGAGTGCCTGCTTGAGTTCTTTGAAGGCATTAGCACAGTTTTCTGTCCATGTAAAATCCTTGTCTTTTTTCAGCAAATTAGTCAATGGGGATGCTATCAGAGAGTAGTTTTTGACAAATCTTCTATAATAGTTGCAAAGACCAAGAAATGATCTGACATCATGTACGGTTTTGGGTTGGGGAAATGATTTGACTGCCTCTGTTTTCTTCGGATCAACCGAGATACCATCCTTTGAAAGGATATGTCCTAAATATTCGACCGTGTGAGCAGCGAAGTTACATTTTGAAGGTTTGAGACGCAGGTTGTTTTCTCTCATACGATGGAACACGAGCGTCAGATGCTGCAGATGCTCATCAAAGTTACGTGAGAATAATAAAATGTCATCCACATAGCAAATCGCATATTTGTACGTCATGTCACGTAATGTTTCCGTCATAATCATCTGAAACGATGCTCCGGCATTTGTGAGCCCAAACGGTAATTTTTTGAATTGATAGACCCCCCGATGACAAATGAAACCAGTCTTTTGTTTCGAGTCTTCGTGTAAGCCTATTTGCCAGTATCCCGAGAAGAGATCAAGTGTTGAGAATATCTGTGCATTGGATTCACCCAATGTGTCAATAACTTCCTCCATCACTGGCAGTGGAAAGTGCATGGGTTTTGTTACGGCATTCAGTGCCCGATAATCCACACAAAACCTGAGATCATTTGTTTTCTTTTTAACCAGGACAACTGGTGACAACCATTCAGATGTAGAAGGCTCTATGACGTCATTCTTTAGCATTTCATCTATTTGTCGGGAAATTTCCTCTTTCATTTTGGGTGAAGCCCTGTAAAACCTTTGTCTAATAGGCTTTGCACTGCCTGTGTCTATTTTGTGCTTGTAGTTATTTGTTGTACAAGTTTTCAGCTCTGTCATATCTTTGGCAAAAACATCCCTATTTTGTCCTATAAGTACTAACAATCTTTGCTTTTGCTCATCTGTTAGGTCAGATTTTGTTAAGTTTATTCCTAATTCACATGCTGTGTTGATGTACTGCTGTACTGTCTCCGCGTCCATGTCTGTACATGTGTTTATGTTTGTTTCTTCATTCAGGGGTGTGTCCATGTCTACCTGATCTAATATGTCATCTCGTGTCAGAGGTATAAAACGTCCAAGTATTTGTCTGTCCTTGAGATCTACATCAGCGTTTGTTGGATTCATTACTCTGTATGATGTCTTATTGTTGCATACTTCAACCAAACACCGTGCGCCTATCAAGTTACTTGACCCTGGTAACGCAAGACTGGATTCGATCAGTCCAATGGACCATTCTTCCGATCTTTTACATCGAACGGGTACAATCACTTCTGAGCGACAGGGTATTGTAATGTTACCTACTACTCTAACTAGGGCAGATTTTGGTTCACTGCCATCAGCATTCAGTGCTACCTCCGTCATTCCGCCTTGAAGAATTAATGTTCCTCTGTCTAGATTTATGTCGGCTTTTTGATCAATAAGGAAATCTGTTCCTAAAATTATATTGTGTGACATTGATTCTAGCACAAGGAACTTCTGGTTTAAAGTTAATCTTCCTATCTCAATGGGCAAGTATACCTGTCCACAGACTCTAGTTGCTGTGCCCCCTACACCCTTGATGAATTTTGTACTAGCCTGCACTATATCATGTTCTTTATCTAAGCCTGATTTTCTATACAAGCGCTTGGAAATACATGATACATTTGTGGCGCCTGTATCAACTAAGGCAGTGGTAACCGATTTACCTAACCGTAGGCGAATCATGCTGCCAGGTTGATTTACCCCCTCAGCTGAGTTAGTAGATGCTGTAACTGGTGAATGTGTTTTGATGTGGGCATTTGCACTTGTCTGATTATTAGCACTTTTAGTATCTTTTGTTCTGTTTGACGGAGGTGATGGTGTAGTTTCGTCTATACAATGAACTTGTTTGTAATTTGGATGTCGTGTGTGTTTTCTTTGTTTCCTGTGATGACGTGACCGTGATTGAAAATAATTGGGATTGTGTACAACAGACTGAATAGAACTATTTTGATGCTGGCTAACAAAAGGATCACACTCACCTTGTAGAGAACAACAACACTTTTGACTGAAGTTACATGTATCACTTGGTTTATAGTTCATGTTAGAGTTCATTGTTCTTTCAAAATCACCAGCACTGTTAACTTGGGGTGGGCCGAACTCTGGTAGAGGGGATCCTGTTGCTTGAATCGTCATTTCTTTTTTGTCTTCGTCGATATCTTCTGCTGTAATGGCGCTCATTTCCACTTCGTCTGTAGTTTTTGGATTCTGTATAATGACATTGGGTCTGAGTTCAAGTCGGAGTCCTTTCACAGCGAGTGCAGCTAAATGTTTCTCTGGTAATCGTTCTTCTAGCTTCATGTTCATTTTCTTCATGTCTGTGATGAAATCACTAGACTTCTCATTAGTGGCCTGTTTTCTGTTGATTATGGATTTCAGGACCTTCATACTCTTAGATGTATGTTCCCCCTGGAAGTACTGCCGACAGAATGCTGATTTTAGAGTTAGGAATTCCTGTTTTTTCTGACCATCCATATATTCATACCATACCAGGGCGTTGTCGTCAAGGAAAACTGGGAAGGCTTCTACTTTCCTTTCATCTGACCACTTTTGGAATTTGGCAAAATGTTCAAATTTGGCCAGCCATAATTCTGCGTCTTCATTGCCAGTACCACAAAATGGTTTGGGAGCCAGACTTGCCAGAATTTCCATGGTTGGTTGCAAACTGAGGTTGTTCACTTGATGAATGTCTATGTCGTCGTCTTGCCGGATATCTTGTTCTTATTACTATACAGGTACCACAGGATCTGCTGAGCTAAAAAGACAGCCAACCTGGGTTCATCCACCACTAAGACCGGCTTATTGGTCTGTACTTGAGAGGTCAATAACGTAACAGTAGATATAATTCAGCACTGACAAGACTTCATTTAATACTGGGCATGCAAGTTCATATGTCCTGACGGACAGTGTAACCTAGTGCCAGCCCAGGGCCTTCTGCCTGGGTTGACCAACTGTACATCTTATATATCATCTATGAATAAAAGAACCCTAACGACACCTGTGAACACTCTTGACATGTCATACCTTGTTTTACCATCTACAATAGTTATGCCATATATATATTTGTCTACCTGTAGTAACAGTTGTGTATACATTCTCAGCTGGAGCTCTTCCTTAATTACTTTCTTTATACCTGTTAACCCTATGTCTCAGTTGGATGTTCCTGCCTTAGTCTAATATTCTATTGTAATGTATACCAATTCAGTTTGACAGTTTGAAGACTATATAGTAGTAGTCTAGTCTAAGTTCAATTAACAAATCAGTAATTAACAGTATCAATATTTACACAGTGGTAATCTATACATACAATATACATTTATCTCAGTTTACATGTAATAGGGAGTTTTAATATGGCAGCCCCAAATACTGGGTGATACTACGTCGGATGAATGAGCGAGGACCACAGTAACGTCAGGACTTTCCAAAAACAACGAGAGGAAAGCGATGGCGTTTTTAAAAGTTCTGGCTCTCGTTTTCTAATGGTACAAGTTTTGACTTCTCATATACCCAAAATAAACAATAACCCACAGAACTATTACCACACATATTTGTAACAACTATAGAAGTTCTTGTTTTATGACATTTTAACAGAACATTGGAAAGCTTTTCAGTTCATCTTTAAAACTGAGAATCACTGATGGTCCTTGGATGTCATTAGGTACAATGCTGTCTGTCATGTCTGTGGGGTCATTCTTTTTCCATCACCATTTTAAGTTATTGCTTAGGCTGCATCAAATTAATCTCTAGCTTCAGTCTTCACAAGCACTTTTTTGAAAAAATAAATTAATGACAAAGAAGGCTCGTTTTTCTTTCTTTCACACATCAAATATATCCATCTGGCAAACAAATGCAGTAGTTTAATACAATTTGTAGGTAGAATACAATGATAAATAAACAGACACTTTGGTAATGTTCAAGAACTATTTGGGCAAACACCTGGAGTAACAGAACAAAAAAAATAAAAGGATACGATAATTTTTTTTTTGTGGGCACTAAAAGGGGTTGGAGTGATGCTAAATAATACAAGAGGCAGTGCCTGTGAAGCTAGCAATTTATTTTATTCAGTGTTACAGTGGCTGCGAGTGAGTGAGTAGGATTTTCAGTCATATAATGACAACCCAGTCACATTATCCTGACACTGGACCAGTCAGTCCTTGATCCATCTTCTTTCTGCTGAGCGCCAAGTGAGGAAATAGGTGAGTATGATTTCAACAATCTTTCGGTCACATCATGATGTTTGAGTCCTTTTACTTTTCACATCCTGGACCTCATGAGTAGGGTCTTATTTCTTTTTACACACAGGACCCCCATGGGTGACCCAGGTAGTCACCTCTTATGACAAGCTGTTTGAGCAGCTGAGGCCCTTAAATTCTGACCATGACTTCGGTCAGTCCCTGGGATCCCGATGGGGCCCCAAGCGAGGAAGATACAAGTTGAATTTCTTAAGTCTTTGGTATGACTCGGCCCGGGATTGAACCTGCGACCTGCGACCTGCGGCTTGCGAGGCGAGCTACAACATGGCCACCACAGTGTGATCCTGCTTATTGTGGGACAATTCTCCAACATGAAATTACAGTAAGTCTTTGTCTTTTCTCCATTGTGGAGAAAACACCCCATCAGTGAGCTATGCCATAAGTACCGAGCAGCATCGGTTGCATGGTGTAAAAGTTGCATTATTTTGAACTGAGATAATCTCTGTGTTAACATACTGCCATCAACACTGATGATCCCATTTGTCACATGGTGAGATTCAGGACGATGACACAAGATTACAAGAAAATAAACAAATTACATGGAGTTGATGAAGTATCAATGCTGGCCACCACTTACCGGTAATCGTGGATCGAATGGGTCAGTTCCATCAGGCAAGATAGTCTTGATCAGTTTACGAGGGGAGTGGACTTTAGACATGAGTGGGGGACATGGACTGCAATAGTTCCTGGCAGGAACTGTCCTGTTCTGCTTAATTTTGGATATTTCCTAGTAAGAGAAGCAAAAAAATATACAAAATCATGCAAAGTATGATTCTAAAATAGATGAACGCACTGTTTCTATGGTAGCAATATACACACTACGATTTGCACTCAACAGGCATTGGTTTGTTCCATAGATAGATGTGTTGTGATAGTCTATTATGCATTATTATACTATTTGCAGATAAAATCAAAATTGCACCTATGTGGGAGTACCAGAAAAGTGATATTTTTTTTATTTACATCTTCAAACTTTTTGCTTTTCTGCAGATAAAATTGGTCCAAAACTACTTTACTACACCATCAGATAATTATTTATGAATCTATCATGCAGTTTTTGTGAAGAAAATTGCAGAAAAAAAGAAATTAATGTCACTGTGAGATCATCAGTGTGGCCATGTTGAATTTTTATTACATTAGTTACCAGTGTAGTGTGGTAAGATCCTTACTTGTGGAAAGACTTTGGTCAGAGGTTCAACAATCTGTACATCAAACAATCTCTCTTTGTGAAGATTCATATGGTGAACAACTCTCTCCAGATAATGGAACAACTGTGAACAATGGAAACAACATGTTGAATATGTAATCTGAATATTAATACCGCTGTATAAAACTGATTACATTATGGTTTGCTAAAGATGCTGATGTTCGCTAGGTGTCCCCCATCACAGTGGTTAAAATTGCCATTTAAATTTATGGCCTGAGAGAGCAATGCGGGACTTGCACAATACAGGGTTCCGGCCTTGGCCGCTAGGATCGCCTTTGTCTTTATTTCCGTTTCATACCACTTCCATCATCTGCTAGGCACAGCTGAGTGGGCTGGCTGATCGTTTCGCTTGGACGCGTAGCGGGCGATAACTCTCCATAATAACCACCGCCCAGCCGCCAGGATCGCTATTATCGCCGGAGAACGGCATTTCCGGTCGATCGTTTAAATAGCAGCCGATACGACACCCATAGAGAATGATTATGACAATAGAATATGACTGCTGTGAACAAAACTCATTTCTTTTGTATCCTCATAAACGTTCGTATAGAAATAAAGACGTCTTTTAGTTTTCATACCATGATACTATTTCAGACAGCCAGCGGACCTGTTTTATATTCGGCATATTTGTCTCTCACCATTGCTAACGTATATGGCGGAACAATCGAATAAACTACGACAGGTTTCTATCGATTATATCAAGTATTGAACTTAAAATCATATAAATCAACCACATACCTTAAAGCAAACACGCAGTCGCTGCTACTTTTATATCAATTTCCATGTCGGCTGCTTTTTCGCGATAAACCGGAAATGTCGTTCGCCGCGATCCTGGAGGCTGGGCGGTGATTATTACGGAGAGTTATCGCCCGCTACGCGTCCAAGCGAAACGATCAGCCAGCCCACTCAGCTGTGCCTAGCAGACGATGGAAGTGGTATGAAACGGAAATAAAGACATCGAGTATAGTTGTTACTACAGAGTTGACAGCGCTCGTCTCCCATCCTCACGTGTCAAAAGCCTGTAGAAACTGACAGATGTGACCTTGATTTCGATCATCCATGTATTTATTTAGAGTTTTAGAGACATGAACTTCTCAACAAGCGGAAAAATTGAGGGACTTTGTTTTAACTGTGCAAAATGGGCAGGGTTGATCACTGCGCACTAATTATGCTAAAAGGGTGCTTTCCATCAATCCACTTCCATCACTTGATGATACAGTAAAAATCGTGAATGGTGGAGCAAATGGATCATCTGACCACTAACAAAAATAGCCCAATGAGCTCCAGTATCCCTCAGATATCAGTTATTTTTACACTCAGCAATCATGCATTGCAGAAGATTTATTTTTGGAACTTTGAAAACATCATGTAGGTTAACAAAAATGTGATCTAGTAGGATTGACTTCAGTTCTTTCATTTAGATATACACAGGAAATTGAGCCAGGTCAGCTTTTGCCAAGGCCTTAATTGATGGGAAAAAAATTTCACTGAGGTTCTGGCAGAGAATGACCAAATTCTTAGCTCTAGATATACTCTTCTATATAGTTCAAAATCAAATCAAATCAAATCAAATCAAGTCACCTTCAACAATTTTCTGGTCTATTGTAACCTAAATAACTGGATATGGAACATGAATTCGGAGATATTAGACTTAACATATAGAATTTGACTTTTAGCAAATAGGTCAAGGTCAGTAATATTCCATAGACTTCATGACCAGGCATATGTGGTATAAATTTGGACATTGTAGATATCATCCTTCATGAAATATTGTACCATCACCAGATGTATACATAGTATTAATTTGGAAAGCTTAGCCATATTTCTTCATGTTATATCATGATAAACAGTATATCGCCTTGCAAAAATAGGTCAAGGTCACTCAACTAGGATAGGCTTCTAGTCAATCACCAGTTGCATATGTAAATATGAATTTGGAGACCCTAGCTTTAATTCTTCAAAAAATATAGCAATACTAGAAATTGACCTTGATAAAATTAGTCAAAGTCAGTCATCTTCAGCAAACCTCCGGACCATCGCTAAATGTATACATAGTACTAATTTGGAAAGCCTAGCTATATTTCTTCATGTTATATCATAAACAGTATATGACCTTGAAAACATGAATTGCAGGCAAGCACCTAAAAGGTGCATGGACCCCTCAGCCTGTTTTTTTTTAGTCAAGTAGGATCAGGGCTGCATCTAGAGTCAATTTAGTTTCGGAAAACATATGGGCGCCCAAAACTCAAATGAATCAAAAAACGAAAGTGTTGTTGCTGTTCAATTTGAAAGGATTTCTGAAGGAAATACTCCTAGAAAAAACTTCTGGGAGCCTCAATATCGATCCGATTGCATAGCTGGGTATTGAATTTCATGTTAATAAACCTCTGTTTTGTGATTGATCACAGGCTCTTTGCGCCGAAATTCACTTAAAAAAATTGGACCCTCAATAATGAATTATGAAAAGGAACTGGGAGTTTGGGATCGGAACCTGCAAAAAAATCCTGGATACCGTATATAACAGACTTCGGTTTCACGTGAGTGGTGTGCTGGGATTACAGCATGCAGGAAAGTGTAGCTCTGTTAGTGGCAATTTATGCATTGCACAAGTGTGATAACAAGTAAACACACTGATTGACACAGGCCCACCCTTATCATTAATTGGGGGGGGGGGGCGGGAATAAGCTGCAGGTATGCAAACTGGTTCAAAATTGCCCCGAGTCAGGCTAAAAATGGGCTCTCCTAATCACTCGTTTTAAATTATTTCCAAGGTACAGTAACATGTTTGGTGACAAAAATTGAAGCATTATGTTGTACCAGTTAAATGTGTGGACACAAATATGGTTCATGCAAAAGTTTTAGGATAAATCATATGATGTAGAATAGAATGATTTAATAGCAAAATTAAAGAAAAATGTTGTCCTTCATTCAATGAGAATCTTGAATGGACCAGGCTTTCTTGTATCAGGGAACCTTCAAAATTCACACTGAAACATGCAACCAAGGGTTCCCGATGGGCATAGATAACAGTGCAAAAGCTAAGCCATCAATAAATAATACCAAAAAAAAATTAAAAATCAAGAAATCATCACAGCCATCTGAAAATCTAATCATTTCATCAGTCAACATTCAGGAAGCTCTCACCAAAGTTTTGTCAGGCCCGACTTGATAGATCTGCAGATATTCAACGGACAAGAACATGTTGATGGGCATAGATAACAGTGCAAAAGCTAAGTCATCAATAAAAAAAATAAAAAAAATTAAAATCACGAAATCATCATAGCCATCTGAAAATCTAATCATTTCATCAGTCAACATTCAGGAAGCTCTCACCAAAGTTTGGTCAGGCCCGACTTCATAGATCTGCAGATATTCAGCGGACAAGAACATGTTGACGGACGGACGCTAGGACGGACGGACGTACGTACATGGCAACGACAAGACCCCACAGCCCTATGGGCTGAGGGGTAAAAATAGGTCAAGGCCAGTCAACTATGATAGGCTTCTAGTCAATCACCCATTGCATTTGTAAAATGAGTTTGGAGACCCTAGCTTTAATCCTTAAAAAGATATAGCAAATACTAGAATTTGACCTTGATAAATTAGGTCAAGGTCAGTCATTTTCAATAGGCTTCTGACCCTTCACCAGATGCATATCTGGTATGAATTTACACTGCCTGGCTATAATCCTTCTTGGGATATCGTGTCCATAACAAATATGGACAGACGGATGGACAGACGACAATACCGGGGTAAAAAATACAAAATGGAATGCACTCTAGGTCAATCAGGGTCACAGTATTATAGTGCAGGTGACAAATTGGCAACCAGCCAAAAAACTTGTACGAAAACAGTGCATGGAAAAGGGGTTCGGCCAGTTCCAGACAAAAATGGACTTAATCAATGATCAAAATAAGGAATTAGGTAGTTTTATTCTTTGCGGATCAGTGTTTTCAAAAATTTGTTTGCTAACATTGAATCACATAGGCTCTGTTTCCAATGATCAGTGACTGAGTTGGTCACAGAACTGACCCTGATGACACCTTTGTGTCGCTCAATGATTAATCTGTATCTGAGAACCTGTTGTCTGGTCCCCAAGACATTTCGATGAACTAATTATTTTATTTGACAAACTTCAGACAGTAACTAATTCTTTGAATATGGAGTAGTCACTGGAACAATTCGATATTGCAGTGTCACACTAACATGTGAGATGAACAATATCACACTCACATGTCAGATGAACATGATGAACGCATGCACACGAACATAGCATTTCCAATCCACTTTTTGCACATTATTGCGAGAGCAAAAAATACATGTAGCTTGGCTGTGCAATGACCCATGACTTCAGCTGATCAGCTACTGGTTCGTATACTTTCATTCTGCCCTATCTTTTAACCAAGGAGAATATTTTGAACTGGTCATAGCTTAATTTTATATAGTCGGCCGGCCAAAGACCCGAAAAACGCTTTTAAAAACTTTCGATGGCATTTTTTGTTACAAATGGGTACCCATGCTAAATTAGTTCTTTGAGTGGTAGGGATCAAGGTACATGTAGGAGGGGATACCACCCTGATTTTGGTCAATTAAGGTCATTTTGGGGTCACTGTTTGGGTCAAATAAGGTCAAAAATGGATAAAAATCGGTTATAAATTAACATCCACCGCATTGTTTGTTACCAATGAGTATCCAAGCTGAATTAGTTGTAAGTAGTGTAGAGTGTCAGGTAGTCATAGATAACACATTTATAATAAGAATTAAGGCCATTTTAGGGTAACTTTTGGATCAAATAAGGTCAAAAATTAGTGAAAATCGGTTATCTGCACAGTACTAATTGTTACGATTGGTAATTCCAGTTGAATCAGTTGAATGTAGTGTAGGGTTGGATGTAGTCATCGATAACACGTTAATTATTAGAATTAAGTTCAGTTTAGGGTCATATTTGGGACAAATGAGGTCAAAAATTGGTGAAAATCGGTTATAAATTAATATTCACTGTACTAATTGTTACGAATGAGTATCCAAATTGAATCAGTAGTATGTAGTGTGAATTTTAAAATAGTCATAGGTAACACGTTAATTATTCAAATTAAGATCATTTTAGGATATTTTTTTGTAAATGAGGTCAAAAATGGGTACAAATCGGTTATAAATTAATATCTACAATACTAATTGTTACGAATGGGTAGACAGACGGAATTAGTTGTATGTAATGTAGGGTTTGAGGTAGGCATAATAACCATTATGTAACAATTATATTGTCTGTCAAGGATTATTTTTCTAGCTGATGATTGTACTAATAGAGCCAAACTAGACCCATAAATAGTCGGATCGATCTGTTTTATGAAGGGGCTTGGCTTTGAGAAATTGCTACTTTCAGTTCAATGTAATCACAATACCTTGAATTATAAGAGCAAAATGAGAATATGAGTCTCAGATGAACCCACATGGTCACCATTTTGAATTTAATAATTGTATTCGCAGCTGAAGATTATGCCAACAGAATAAATATAGGCATAATGTAATAAGCTATGGCGTTATTCTGCTCATTTGAAACAAGTTTGTACCTAGAATGAAAAAAAATATTCTAACAGTAATATGAAAAAAGAAGAATTTCCGGATGACACCCTTATGGTCGCCATTTTGAATTTAACTATCATTTTTGATCTGACGACTAAGCAAATAGATTCAAAATGGGCAAAATGTATCTGGCTATGATGTGGGACCCTTCGGTTTTGATAAATTTGCACAGTCAACTAAAAACAATGCCTTGATAATACACGAGCAACATGGAAAAGTAGGAGACTCAGATAACCCCACACAGCTGCCATATTGAATTTGAACATCGTATTTTGATCTTGGGATTCAGAATGGGCGTAAGTTGTTAGGCTATGCTAAGAGATCCCTCTGTTTTGATAAATTTTTCACAATTAGCGAAGAATAGTGCCTTGAAGTGAACGAGCAACATGAAAAAAATATGATTTTCAGATGACCTCATATGGCCACCATTTTGAATTTAATAATCAAATCTTGATCTTAGGGATACGTAAATGGAATCAAAAAGAGCATAGATTGTTGGGCTATGCGTGAAAATCCCGCAGTTTTGATAAATTTGCATAATGAGCTAAGAATAATGCCTTCAACTATACAAGCTACGGCCAAAAGTGTGATTTTCAGATGGCCCCATATGGCCGCCATTTTGAATTTGACCATCAAATCTTGATCTTAGACATATGTAAATAGTTTCAAATGGACATAGGATGTTAGGCTATGCATAGAAGTCCCTCAGGTTTGATACAATTGCTCAGTGAGGTACGAATAATGCCTTGAACTACATGAGCAACAGGTAAAAGTTTGATTTTCAGAAGACACCATATGGACACCCTTTTGAATTTGACCATCAAATCTTAATCTGTGGGATATGTATATAGATTCAAAATGGGCATAGGATGTTGGGCTTTGCTTAGAGATCCGTCGGTTTTGCTAAATTTGAAGAATGAGCGAAGAATAATACCTTGAACTACACGAGCAACAGGTAAAAATGTGATTTTCAGATGACCCCATATGGACGCCCTTTTGAATTTGACCATCAAATCTTAATCTGTGGGATATGTATATAGATTCAAAATGGGCATAGGATGTTGGGCTTTGCTTAGAGATCCCTCGGTTTTGCTAAATTTGAATATGAGCCGAGAATAATGCCTTGAACTACACGAGCAAAAGGAAAAAGTGTGATTTTCAGATGACCCCATATGGCCGCTATTTTGAATTTGACCATTAAATCTTGATTTGTGGCATAAGTAAATAGATGCAAAATGAGAATAAAATGTTAGGTTATGCATAGGGATCCCCCAGTTTGTTGAATTTGCGCAGTGAGGTAAGAATAATGCCTTGAACTACACGAGCAACATGCAAAATGTGATTTTTAGATTACCCAGTCTGTCCGCCATTTTGAATTAAAACATCATATTTTATACGGAGAATTAAGCAAACAGATTCAAAATAGGCAAAAGATACTAGGCTTGATGGGAGATTCCTTTGTGTTAACTAATTCGCATAATGGGCTAAGAATAATGACTATTATATGAATAACCTGAAAAAGGGCGATTTATGGATGAACCCACATGAGCGCCATTTTGAATTAACGCATGATGGTTAATCATTAGAATTACAGAAATAGGCTCAAGATTAGCCAAATATAATATTCTAAAGGTACGGAAAGTCTTTGCTCTCGATTTTTAATCATTCTGGTGATACCGTGAATTTTCAAAGGGGCACTAAATTTCCGAACCCTCTATCACCCAGGCCAGAAAGGGGTAACTTAAACTATTTCAAACTCGAGAAAGAAACCTTCGGACCAACAAATATATTGATCGGGAAGGTCCAGTCTATAAGAAAATGGATGTTAACCAAAATTCACAAAAAAAAAATACTGAATTACCCTACACTAATATCTAAAAATTCACCCCGTATAACTACTTCAGATTTGATACCCATTTCTTTACAAGGAATTTCACACAAAAATGTTTTAAATTGTTTTAAGGCCCATCTTTTGGCCATCTTTGGATGTTATTTGACCTCGAAATGACCTGATAATGACCTCAAATTGTTAAAGTTGTCTTAGTATCCACCCTACCTTGAACCATACTGCATACAAAAGTAAATAACAAGCAGCACAAAATATATGAAATAAAACATAATTTTTGACCTCATTTGACCCTAAAATGACCTAAATTCCAATAATTAACGAGCTAGATATATCTGTGCTAAAACCATACAGAACATAAAATCAATTTAGCGTGGATAGCCATTGGTAACAAACATGACAATGGAAATTAATTTAGGAACGACTTTTACCAATTTTGACCTCATTTAACCTCAAAAGTGACCCCGAAATGACCTTTAACGTCCAAAATCCGGGTGGTATCCCCTCCCACCTTGAACCCTAGCACACAAAGAACTAATTTAGCATGGGTACCCATTTGTAACAAACAATGCCATCAAAAGTTACATTTCGTGTCTTTGGCCGGCCTACTAATACATTTGTACTATATTTCCCCAGTATTCAAAGAAAGTGTCATTATGCTTAGAATAATGTATAATTTGGAAAATATTACATGAAAATATGCCAGCTATAACCAGTTCAAAATGAAAATATATGAACCAGTAGCTGATCAGCTGAAGTCATGGGTCATTGCACAGATATGTACCCCTTCATTCTCCCAATAATATGCAAGTCATGGATTTCCCCAGCAATGGGTCAGTTTCAAGAGGTTTTACAGTAATTGAGAACATTAGGACTAACCTGTTCATCGTAGATGAGACCAATATGTGGTTCAGTGAAGAAGTCAGTGGCTACAATGCCCGCCTCAAGGTAATACTTCATGGCTGGAGCATGCTGACCATGAGCTTAAAAACAAACACCATAGAAACAATACTTAGTTGATTTCATATATGTATATGCACACCCTGAATAGTATACCCTGCACTCAGAGTTCCCACTGTGTCAAGAATCTGACCTCACATGTAGACTTGAGGTCAGAAACTTGAGTGGGGTGATCAGTAGTAGGAAACAACAGGTTAAGTGTTGGCATCTTTGGTTCTTGGGGGCTCTTGGGATACTCATCATCAAAATATCAGTGATTATAAATATGACGCTGCACATCTGAAAACCCCTTGGCTCTAGGCACCAGCCACTCATAATGTATTCAATTTAAAACGTACTTCTTTGAAAAGGTCGGGAACACCAAGCAGTAAAGTGACAAATATACAGATTGTCAAAAATTTCGCAATTAGGAATGAACCAGCGAATATGGCCGAGAATATGGCCGAGAAGTCCCGGAGACCCTCAGCCAATGAAAAGCTAGAAGGCTGACAAAGGGAGATGGGAAAGAGCATGCTAAGAATCTGCCCAGTCAACCACACTCAGCCGTACTGTAAAGAGGTACTACTCCGCCGGAGGGATTTGGAAGAGCTAATATACAGGTAAGCCTGCCGCATCTTCTCCCGGACCGAGTCCTACTTCATCTGGTGCCAAAGTAAACTTATACAAGCCTAATTTTGATTGTAAAATTAAATATAGCCTTGTAGGGCGATATTTGAAACACACGTGGTCTTGGCTGCTTGACTTCCTGACATTTTGTTTTTGGCCACCATGATGAATTTCGAGTAATTTAGCGGAGAGCTTTCGGTTTTTGAAACCGCTAAACGGGGATCTTGGCTTGATATTTTCAGTTCTACATGTATTAAAGCAAAACATACGGATATAAAGGATAAATTTAGCGGTTGGTGGGAATTGTGGATTTAATTGTAGATAATTAGGAAAAGTTGGCAGAATTTTCCGGGTTGATTAGAGTGAAGTCCATGCGGGACAATTTTGGTTTCAATTTCCAAACTATGGTATAGAAGATAGAATATTATACTATCGGTTGGAATAGAATAGAAAACACCGGAATAAAACTCTGGATTAGGAGCAACTTCGGTGTGGTGCATTTGGTGGTATTAAACCTGATTATTTGGGGTTTATTTTTATACGAGTAAACCGGTTCACTCGATGTAAACAAATTTGGAAATCTAGTCGGGTATTACAAGAGTAGTTTCCCTTGGTCTGGGAGACGATTTGGCAGGCTTCCTGTTGTCTACTGAGTACCAGCCTTTAATTCTAAATTAATTAGTTTATTTTTTTCCTCAATATTCGGCTGTTATTTTGTTTTCTAAATTTATAGTGCAGTTAGGGATTAGAAAATTTTGAGTTAATATAAAGATATAGTATAGAGCTGGTCTCAGTGGATCCCTCCGGTTGAAAATGGTCTTTTACTTTGATATGCTGGATATATAGGCATTATCTGATTTTTATAATTTAAAGTATTGTGGTGTGAAATCATTTCATATATCATTTCATAACAAAACATTCATCAGTCATTGAGTGTTATCAGTTGTGTTGCTTTCTGTGTTGCGTGTTAATGTGTATGTATGCACGGTTGTGATTTTGTGATTTGATTGACAACATATTAGTTACAATAGAGTTCAGCCCTCAATTAAATACTTTTTACACTAGAATCCACTCAAAGAGCCAACATTTAATTTAAACCTGATACTGCTAGTAGGCATAAATGTTTGAAGAATTTGCAAATATTGTTATAGTAATTAGCCATTACCTTTATAGTAATAGCCAGGGATTCTGATTCAAATCTTTTGATCTTACATGTATTATACTGAATGGAACTTTGAGGGGTTTGAATAGATTGAAAATTATTTATAATATAACTCTAGTGGCAGAGTGGGAGTTATCTTGGAGAATAAATGAGAGAGTACTGGTTCCCTGACTGAAAGATCTCCTTGGTTGTAAATTTGCTCATTGGTTTAGTGATAGGTCGGTTTCTGATAAAGGATCCTGTCGGATTCTGACTTTGGCTGGGCTGGGTGGTGCTTAGTTGGTTCGTGATATAGCTGAAATATTGTTGAAAGCGACGTTAAAAGCTATTCACTCACTCACTATTGACTCCTCGATTTAGTACAATTTAAAAATCAATTTGCTAACTAGGGTGTATTCCCCTAAACACAAGAGATAATAATAGAATTCATGTATTGGGAGTATTTCAACGACTTAACTTTGGCTTTTTAATTATAATTAGCAATTTAAATATTTTCTTTTTCATTTGTTCATCTTCGGTCGGTATTTTCCAATTTGGATTGGTAAGTGATTGAAGTGGACTGATTCATACTGGTTCTGCTGGTTAGTAAGTGCCACCCTTACTGAAATCTGCAGGTTGCGGCAAGGTTGCCGCAAGTTTGCGGCAAGCTGGCCGCAACCTGATCAGTGTGCCAGAACTGTTGGGGAGAGTATGCCGCTAGCGGCAGTCTCAATTGGTGATTACACAGTGTGCCGGTACTGGCAAACAGTTTGCGGAGAGTGCGCCAGAAGAAGATAAAAGTGTGCCGCTAGCGGCGCACAGTGCGCAGACAGTGTGCCAGAGCCAAACTGTGGGCCGCTAGCGGCGCACAGTGCGCCGAGAGTGTGCCGGAATCAGAGTATGCCACTACCGGCACACTCTGTATGGAATGGGCTGCACTGAAGATTTGCCAGCTGTTATTAGTTAACCCAGTTAACTTTTGACACCTAATTTTCAATCTGGATAGGAAACTATCCAAACTGTACCAGTGTAGGAATACATCACAGAAGGAACTATAAAAAATTAGTGTACCACACTGTACCACATAGTTGAAGTTATAGTTATTAGGGGAATGTTCTCAGAATGAACAATTAATTCCGAGAAAAATTTCATTGTAGGATTCTAATGTACCTAGTACTAACCTTTCCTATCATTGGACTACTTTTGGTGCACATGAATACATATGTAATTCGGTTCAGGACTTTCAAATCTGGCAGTTGGTGAGAATGGTGGGAGACTATGTTTGCAACCACGAGGAGTTGTTCATGCTAACATGGCTAACTTAGGCCTGCATAATTTATACTATTTCCTGGTCATACATGATACAGATTTGTGTGGTAAGTCTGTTTGAATGCAAAGTAACAGTAATGGTTTAGCCCAGTCCAGAAATTTTGTAGACAAGTTGTAGTTTTCTCTGCCATGTTGATCATTGTGTTCTTTCATTCATTCATTGTCTGTTTAGATTTCATTGCATGACAGATCTTATGTACAACAGTTTGAGTGGAGTGATTTGTACCATTCATGTGGAGGTCAGGATGATGTCATTCTGACCACCACCATGAAAATATTGATAAGCCCAGAAGTTATTGGAAGAGTGCGCCGGAAGGCTGCCGGAAGAGTGCGTGGTGAGGTTGCCGGAAGAGTGCGCCGGAAGGCTGCCGGAAGAGTGCGCGGTGAGGTTGCCGGAAGAGTGTGCGGTGAGGTTGCCGGAAGAGTGCGCGGTGAGGTTGCCGGAAGAGTGCGCCAGAAGGCTGCCGGAAGAGTGCGCGGTGAAGTTGCCGGAAGAGTGCGCCAGAAGGCTGCCGGAAGAGTGTGCCAGAAGGCTGCCGGAATACATAAGCAGTTTGCGGCCAGCTTGCCGCAATCTGTATAGTGTGCCGGAAAGCTCATTTGCATGTGAAAAACTGCGGTGAGGTTGCCAGAAAGTTTGCGGCAAGCTTGCCGCAACCAGTGTGCCAGAAGAATATTATTTCGGTGAGGGCATGCAGTTAGTGATATTAGTCCTCGGTCGGTATTTCCCAGTTTGCATTTTGTAACTGATTGAGGTGAACTGATTCATACTGGTTCTACTGGTTAATAAGTGCCAGTTAGTGACATTAGTCCGCGGTCGGTATTTTTCCAATTTGGATTAGTAAGTGATTGAAGTGAACGGATTCATACTGGTTCTACTGGTTAGTAAGTGCCAGTTAGTGACATTAGTCCGCGGTCGTTATTTTTCCAATTTGGATTGGTAAGTGATTGAAGTGAACCGATTCATACTGGTTAGTAAGTGCCAGTTAGTGATATCAGTCCTCGGTTGGTATTTCCCAGTTTGCATTTGGTAACTGATTGAGGTGAACTGATTCATACTGGTTCTACTGGTTAGTAAGTGCCAGTTAGTGATATTAGTCCTCGGTCGGTATTTCCCAGTTTGCATTTGGTCATACTGGTTCTACTGGTTGGTAAGTGCCAGTTACGTGACATTGGTTTTTTACCCCTCAGCCCATAGGGCTGTGGGGTCTTGTCGTTGCCATGTACGTACGTCCGTCCGTCCTAGCGTCCGTCCGTCCGTCAACATGTTCTTGCCCGCTGAATATCTGCAGATCTATGAAGTCGGGCCTGACCAAACTTTGGTGAGAGCTTCCTGAATGTTGACTGATGAAATGATTAGATTTTCAGATGGCTATGATGATTTCATGATTTTTTTTTTTTTTTTTATTATTTATTGATGGCTCAGCTTTTGCACTGTTATCTATGCCCATCAACATGTTCTTGTCCGCTGAATATCTGCAGATCTATCAAGTCGGGCCTGACAAAACTTTGGTGAGAGCTTCCTGAATGTTGACTGATGAAATGATTAGATTTTCAGATGGCTGTGATGATTTCATGATTTTTAAATTATTTTTTTTATTATTTATTGATGGCTTGGCTTTTGCACTTTTATCTATGCCCATCGGGAACCCTTGGTTGCATGTTTCAGTGTGAATTTTGAAGGTTCCCTGATACAAGAACGCCTGGTCCATTCAAGATTCTCGTTGAATGAAGGACAACATTTTTCTTTAATTTTGCTATTAAATCATTCTATTCTACATCATATGATTTATCCTAAAACTTTTGCATGAACCATATTTGTGTCCATACATTTAACTGGTACAACATAATGCTTCAATTTTTGTCACCAAACATGTTACTGTCCTTGGAAATTATTTAAAACGAGTGATTAGGAGAGCCCATTTTTAGCCGGACTCTGGTCAATTTTGAACCAGTTTGCATACCTGGAGCTTATGACCCCCACCCCCAACAACAATAATGATAAGGGTGGGCCTGTGTCAATCAGTGTGCTTACTTGTTATCACACTTGTGCAATGCATAAATTGCCACTAACAGAGATACACTTTCTTGCATGCTGTAATCCCAGCACACCACTCACATGAAACCGAAGTCTGTTATATACGGTATCCAGGGATTTTTTGCTGGTTCTGATCCCAAACTCCCAGTTCCTTTTCATAATTCATTATTGAGGGTCCAATTTTTTAAAGTGAATTTCGGCGCAAAGAGCCTGTGATCAATCACAAAACAGAGGTTTATTAACATGAAATTCAATACCCAGCTATGCAATCGGATCGATATTGAGGCTCCCAGAAGCTTTTTCTGGGAGTATTTCCTTCAGAAATCCTTTTAAATTGAACAACAACAACACTTTCGTTTTTTGTTTCATTTGAGTTTTGGGCACTCATATGTTTTCTGAAACTAAATTGGCTCTAGATGCAGCCCTGATCCTACTTGACTAAAAAAACGCAGGCTGAGGGGTCCACGCACCTAATGTTTGTTTTTGTTTTTGTTTTTGTTTTTTATTTTTATTTTTTACTCCCCATCTCCGATCGGTATTTTCTAAATTGTTTGGAGAGGGAAGTTAACTGACGCGCGCTGGTTCTACGTGTTGGTGAGTGCCGGTTGACATTGCTTTCTCATTTTTTTTTCCATTCCCCCCTCCCTTTCAGTCGGTATTTGCCAACTTGTTTGGATTAAAGCGGGCTGATACACTGTGGTTATACTAGTTGGTAATTGCCAGAGTGGTGGATAGTGAATTAATGATTTGAATTTCTGCAGTTGCCTGGTTGGTTAGTGGTTGATATATTGTTGGTTGGATAGGACCTTTACGGTTTCACGTGATATAGTGGAGAATATTGGTTATAGTTTCCGTTGGCTTGTCTGCTCACTTCAATTCTGGACATGGCAGATAGTGAGATAGGGCCATTGAATGTAGCA
>JAVTVY010056365.1:0-30248 GCA_036873755.1 Hanleya hanleyi | reverse complement strand
CACGTGACCGGAACTGACCTTTGACCCCGGCGCGCAAAGGTTTCCACCGCGGTAGAAACCTTTACACTGCGCGCGCGCCGGGGGAACCCCGGCGCGCAGTGTAAAGGTTTCTACCGCGGTGGAAACCTTTGCGCGCCGGGGTCAAAGGTCAGTTCCGGTCACGTGAACGGAAGCGGAAGTGACCTCACAGAGGATTTTTTATGGCGACTTCTGATTGGACAAGAATACATCTAACGGACAGGAATGAATAGGACAGATGCAAATGGCGGTCTCTGATTGGACAAGAGTCTTTCTTGAATTGTAAACATACCCAACGCGGCTCCCCCAGCGTGGGTATGTTATGATGGAGGGGAAGATAAACTATATGAAAAAAAAACTTGTTGTTGTTGTTGTTCCCTCATGTGTCATCCTTGTTGTTGTTGTTTTCTCTCTCTCTCTCCGGTCTATATCATGGCGTCAAAACGTCTAGCAGGACCCATACAAGGACCAGTTTTCGACACTAGTTCAACCCACACCAGTCCATCAGATGGCCCTTCATCTCACCTTCACATTGATACCTCACTCGGCTCCATCGGACCACTAGGGGCTCTCCTAGCTCCAAAAAAGTCTATTTTGCAGATCGATATCAACACCTTGTGTATGAAGATTTTTTTATTTTGGAGGTAGTGGGTCGAGTGAGGTATCAAATTCAAGCTGACGTGAAATGCTTCACATTGATACCTCACTCGTCTCCATTGGACCACTAGGGGCGCCTCTAACCCCAAAAAGGATATTTTAAAGATTGCGCATGCGCAGAATGTTGTTAGTTCAACCCACACCAGTCCATCAGATGCTCCTTCACGTCACCTTCAATTTGATACCTCACTCGACCCGATTGGTCCATTAGGGACGCCTCTAACCCCAAAAAGGCTATTTTTGAAGATTCATATTTTTGATATCATCTTCGCGCATGCGCAGAATTACCCTAATTCAAGCCCACACCCAGTTTATCAGATGCTCCTTCACGTCACCTTCAATTTAATACCTCACTCGACCCGATTGGCCCATTAGGGACGCCTCTAACCCCAAAAAGGCTATTTTCATAGCCTTTGGACTTCGCGCATGCGCAGAAAATTCAAAATAGCCTTTATTGGAGTTAGGGCAGCCCCTAGTGGTGCAATCGGATCGAGTGAGGTATCATTGTGAAGCATTTCACGTCAGCTTCAATTTGATACCTCACTCGACCCACTACCTCTAAAATAAAAAATCTTCATTCACCGGATGTTGATAATTATCTTCAAAATAATCTTTTTTTGAGGTTAGAGGCGTCCCTAATGGTCCAATCGGGTGGAGTGAGGTATCATTGTGAAGCATTTCACGTCAGCTTCAATATGATACCTCACTCGACCCACTACCTGAAAAATAAAATTTTGTTGACTTGACGTATGAAGATTTCCCATCCGAAGGACGGGTTTTACTTCACATTTTTTTGTTTTGTTTTGAAAATTTTTTTTTTGAAATGTACAAACTTTTTCGTGAAGACAATATTCTTTATATATGTGTACTTCCTATTTCCCGCAGGAATTTATGCAATATCAATTCTTTCCGCAATAAACTTACAATTTTACTGGCAATGAAATTCTCCGTGTCAATTTGAGGTGGATATGAAAACGTACTGACTCACACGTGCAATGGCAACAATTCGCTACAGTGTAATGAAATGTGTTCATTTTTTAGGCGCCCGTGGTTTTATTAATATGCACACACATATGCTTTTCTAATAGTTCATTGGCTGAACCGCGAGGCGGGAGAAAAAATATTAAACTAATTTCGTCTCGCGAGGCCAAATCCTCAGTGTGTGTGCGGCGAACGCAAACCAACAACTCACCAGTTTTACCGGACAGGCAAATGAATTGCATGTTATTTTGACTCGATTCATACGCTCGACTCTTCAAAATGGACTTGAAGGAGACGTTATGCGGGAACTGAAATCAATTTCTTGAAACGTTTGCTCACCGTGAGCAACAAGAGAGCTAACAGGCAATTGAGGCCGTTAGCTCAGCTGATATGTAGATGGAAATATCTGTGAATTTCGAAAAAATGCGTGACAAGCCAAGAAACAGAAAACCGCTGGGATGTGGACACCAAACCAGGGAACATCTATGTGCCGCTGACCAAAATCATTAGCTTCATAGTTTAGTGCGTAAAGGTGTTTTGTACAATACATTGAATTGAATTGAATTTCATCCACGTGGTATACTGGACACCGGATTTACCGATGGAAATATCTGAATTTCGATTAGCATACAAATGCATGGTGTGTTATATCCCACCTAGGAAAAAAACAGCCCCCCAGATATGCATCAAACGTCCGGGAGTATGGAAATATAGGTATACATCTGGACTAAACTTCTTTTATCAGGTAAGCTAGACTTTAGTACTATACTTGCATGTCATAAAATGAGAGAGAGAGAGAGAGAGAGAGAGAGAGAGAGAGAGAGAACATTTCAATCTGCCAATTTTCGAGATGAAAATTTTTTCTTGACGAAATAGAAATGAACGCGAATCTATATTCTACAAAACATTTTTTCTTGACGAAATAGAAATGAACGCGAATCTATATTCTACAAAACACCAGAAAATATTAGCGTAGATGAATTTTTTTAGACTCATTTTAGACTGTTTTGTGCTTTCATCGAAAGTGAAAACACATGTCGAAAAGTGTGTAGCAGTGTCGATATAAATCTTCAACCTAGATGTGAAAATAGATACCGGGGCATAAATTAGAGAGAGCATTTCAGTACACCTCAAAAAATGAAACATGGACGGTATCCTTCATCTCGAGGGGTGCGCAAGTTCGATTCTTGCTTTCATTATGTGAGTATGTGTTGGACATGTGATCTTTAAATTTTATTATCACCAGACTAGCAGGGTAGGATGTGGGTTTCAGGAGTTCACCGGGTGTGACAATTTCTTTATAATGATTTGTGATAAAAGCGGGTAAAACCTAATGTCAAAATCTCCTTGAAGGTCACGGAGATGTCGATTTATTGCTGATCAGCTGATTTCCAGGACAGACAGACATTATTTCGGCTCTTTTCTCTTCGAAATTCTTGTAATTTGCTCAATACAAATAAATATTTAAATTGACTCTGAGTTTTCTGTTGGCATTATTTCAGCAATATTATGCACTAATGGGTTTTATCATTCTTTTCCATTCATGGAATTTTTACAGTTCCACAGTGTCACAAAACAACAATAATGCCATGATGTCACAATAAGACGTTACAAAGACAATTTCTGCTGTACCGTGGGGCATTTATTTTGAACGAACACAGGGGTGTGATTCTCGTGTTAAATTATGTTGTGCTTTGCTAGAAGTCACCCTCTCGGAACAGCTGGGTGGTTTTTAAAAAAACCGTTGGAATATATGTAATATAGCCATATTACATCGTTGTTGACAAGGTCTGTTGTCTTGTTCTCTGAGCGCACACAGGACACGTCAAAGGAAGCAATTGACAAACTATCGGTTTATTCACCTCTGCACACGATGGTATCTTAGCGTGGTGATTGATGCAGCTTTCACACATTCCCTGGTGTCCACAAGGAAATATAGCGAACTTCGAAAATGGATTCGCGCATTCTACACAATGGATATACAAATCTCTTTGTCGTTCTGTGGTCCGTCCGATTGTTGTTGTTGTTAATGTCCATACATAATTGATTTCGTCTTGGATTTGTTTTTCTGGGTTTATTTTCCTGTCTCTTAGCCTGTTTGTTCTCACATCTTTTCTGTTTTTCCTGTCTTGATGTGGTCTATTTCTCCTCAATCTGGTATCTTTTCTCTTTTCTCCGGCGTCTGGCCTCAGCCTTCTTAAATCTTTTTTCTTTTGTTGTTGTTGTTCTTGTCCGGAATCATAGGAAAATTGTAACATCTCGTCTATATCATGAATTTCATCTGGTGCTTGTTGTTGCTCGTCTCGGGAATGATAGGAGGCATTTGAATCGATTCCATCTTCTGTCGTCTGTGGTTCTGGGGGTTTTAACATGGTTTGTAACATCTCGTCTATATCATCAAAACTTTGGTATACATCTGGAGTAACATCCGGTGTGGTTGTTGTCAAGGCGAAGAAATTATCCGGCGGCGAATGATTTGTGAACAAATCTGATGTGTTGTCAATATACATGAGTTGAGTCAAGGGTAAATCCATGACTGGGCACTCAGATTAATTGTGAATAATTAAAAAAAATGTGGTATTTATAGTGTAAGACACGTGCGCACGCGCAGCGAAAACACTGTGGTTGTATCGTGTGCTACGCTGCTGAAGAAAAAATATATGTGTGTTTGTTTAACAATTATAAACAGCTTTTCATTTTACAATAAATGTCAGGGCACGTGTAAATTTTATTACAAGTTAAACTCAGGCAATTCATTAGTGTTATATTTAAAAATTTAACAACCTAACGCTAGAATATATGATTATTTTATTAATTTTTAGGCATTTTAAAAATCATAAAGTTAGTGTACGGTAGTCTAAAACCCAGGTACATTGGAAATAATTTAATTTTCCTGGCTAAAAAAAAAATACGTGTACACTATGGATTAGTCTTATCATAATTCCGAGAAAATTGTAACGGATTTATGGAAAAAAAATAGGAAATTTTATGCTTGAGCAATGATAACAAACACACTCATATACAGTGAGCATAGCTTGCACTCATTCACACTTGGCGGCCATGCATATCTTGTACTCATTGACACTTGGCGGCCATCTTGTCCCACCTCCCACATCTTGCACTCACTGACACTGGCGGACATTTTGTACCCACCTCCCACATGGTGGCCATCTTGTCCCACCTCCCACATGGCGGACATCTTGTACCCACCTCCCACATCTCACTAAAAGTATAAATACGTGTATATTGTGACATTTATTCACCCATACAATCATGAATTCAACAAGACGTGCGCTGTTTACACAACACCCCGCTAGGGACCCGAGAAATGCTACAGAACACAGAGAGCTGGTTAGCGTTCAGGAAAATGATGGAATGAGGGTAACCACCAGTTTTCAAAGGGAATTGGAAAACGAAACAACCATCTTAACACGCAGTACAGAAGAATTAGAACAACTCCGGCGAACTGTCGAAGAAAATGCACAATTGGAAAGACTAAGGGATGAACATGACGCAGAAATAAGCACGATGGAAACCATACAAGAACCTGATGATGACTCAACTGATGGGGAACTACAAGATGAACTGCCATGGTTAAATAGTAGACGTGGGCCAACGACAACGCCTGGTGAAATTCCAATGATTTCAACTACCGCCGAAACTCTGCCACAACAATGCTATGGGTGTGAAGCCGAGATAACTCGCCTGAACAACTTGATTAATGGACTGAAAGAAGACCTGATTAAAATGGACGAGGAGATTCACAGACAAAACAAACAACTGGATAAAGAGCAGAAAATATCACGCTGTAGCATATGTACAGATGCCGAAAGCGAATTTGCTGTTTTACCATGCGGTCATTTATGCCTATGTGCAGGTTGTTGGGTGACACTGACGTGTGTAGGAGACATGTGCCATTGCACTGAGGCCGGCGAGAACCATCTGAAAATAAAATGTCCAATTTGTCGGAAACATGTAGGAGGGATAAAGAAAATCTACCGTGCCTAAGTGTGGTGGTGGAGTAACACTAACGGCCCTTTTCAGGGCCAACCATCTTCCCCGGAAGAGGAACTTCTAACTTTGCACAAAATTAACATCAGACCCCATCATTGTTATGCCCAAAGAAAAAAAATTCAATTTTTTTCAATTTTTTAACAATTAAATATTGAAAAAACGGAAAAAGGGGAATTAGAAGGGGGGGACAAGGGGTAGGGAAGGTTGATGGAACAGCCAAAATTTTTTTTTTATTTTAAAAACAAGGAAAAAAAGATTCATGGAGCCAAAAAAAATCTTTTTCATTTTATATGTTTTTTTAACAATTAAATATTGAAAACAAGGCAGGGAAAAAGGGGGGCGGGGTCGGGAGGAGGGAAGGTTGATGGAACAGCCAATCTAGGGAAGCCCCTAATGGGCCAATGAGGTCGAGTGAGGTATCAAATTGAAGCTTAGGTGAAGGGGCATCTGATGCACTGGGTATGGGATTGAACTATCACCCTTCTGCGCATGCGCGGCAGTGAAGGGGTATAAAAATAGCCTTTTTGGAGCTGGGGATATCCAAAAAAATTTTTTCTGCTACATATTCATTGGTACGTGATACTTTTGATAAGGTTGAAGGGCTATCTAATGGACTGGGTGGAAGGTTGAATTAGGGTGATTCTGCGCATGCGCGACGGCCTAAAGGTATGAAAATACACGTATTGGAACTAGGGAACAAAAGAATGAACACTAAGCATTTTTTGTAATTTTCGTCTACTATTTTTTATTAACACAAATAGAATGAACGTATTCACAAGGGTATTGAATTTAATACAATTATATATGAATATTGAATGTTTTTAATACAATTAACAGTAAAAAAACTCTGAAATTTTAATAACAATTATACGTTCTCAAGCCACTTCAATGAAGGTGTATGGTAATAAATGTTCTGTTCAACACTTGTTCTCAATAATTCGCCATCAAGACTTGTTTGAATTCATCATCAGTACATGCATCCCATAGTCCCAGGTCACGCCCGATTCACGCAGACCGGAAGTGACGTCATACACCTGCGCACAACCGTGATGGAAAAAACCCAGAACCAAGTCAGGACATGCATTCCACACAGGCAGAATGCAGGCAGGCAGACAGGAAGGCAGGCAGGTAGGAGGGCTGGCTGGCTGGCTGGCTGATCAAGTCAGGTCAGGTAAGTCAGATTGAATACACCCCTTTCCCTAAAAATAGACTCCTTTTATACATTTTACTACTGGCGGCCATCTTGTACCCACCTCCCACATGGCGGCCATCTTGTACCCACCTCCCACATCTTCCACTGGCGGCCATCTTGTACCCACCTCCCACATGGCGGCCATCTTGTACCCACCTCCCACATGGCGGCCATCTTGTACCCACCTCCCACATGCCGCCATTTGTACCCACCTCCCACATGGCGGCCATCTTGTCCCACCTCCCACATGGCGGCCATCTTGTACCCACCTCCCACATGGCGGCCATCTTGTACCCACCTCCCACATGGCGGCCATCTTGTCCCACCTCCCACATGGCGGCCATCTTGTACCCACCTCCCACATGGCGGCCATCTTGTACCCACCTCCCACATGGCGGCCATCTTGTACCCACCTCCCACACATCACGCATGCGCACACCGCCCCAATACCGCCCCATTTTTTTTTCTGCGCACACTTATGACGTCACAAAAAGGTTCTGCGCATGCGCAGTGAGGCGCTATCTCATCAATTAGGGTACTGTATACTACTGGCGTCTGTTGGTGTTCCAACAAATGGGACCGGTCATCTCGCGTCTATACGTGTGCATGTGTTGTTTTAAATGTGTTTCTGTGGGAGTTGAGGTGAATGTCAAATTATATTGATTCAAATAATGTTCATAACATAGGATAGAAAGTAAAAGCGCCATCTAGTGGACACATTTTGAGGTACGGAAATTCATCCCCCCCTGGAAAAGTGCCCCCCCCCCCGTAACACCGCCCCCCCCCCGGTAACACCCCCCCCCAGCTGGGGTTTTCCCCCTTGGGAAAAATACCCCCCCCCCTCAACTTTCAGATTTCTCAATGTTGGGTAAAGACCACAGAACAAAATATATATAAAAATATATACCGGTATCTGGTTCATTTGAGTCATGCAATATTACATTGGAAATGTCATGTCACAGTAAGTACATTTATTAGGTGCAACAAAATAAATAAAAAATATACATACATGGTTTATTTGCGTCATCATAAAATATTATCTTGGTAATGTCATATGCAGTAAGTACATTTATTGGTTCACAATTACAACATGTTTTCACATGTATATTTTTAGTTAACTGTTGTAAAATAACGGCGGTGTGGATGAAAACCACAGAACAAATATGTTTTATCATGTTTTTATATTTTTTGATGTTTTATTATTTATTTTTTTTCGAATTCAATGAAAACTGTTGTATTGATGAAACTGTATATACATATTTTATTTTTGTGTGTAGTGCTCGCTCTAGATGTATTTACTGTAACATGACATCACCAAGATAATATTGCATGACTGAAATAAACCATGTTTATATTTTTTTATTTATTTTGTTCTGTGGTTTTCACCTAACACTGAGAAATCTGAAATGTAGGGGAGATTTTTTCAAGAGGGAAAAAATCCTAGGGAGAGTTTACCGGGGGGGGGGGGGACATTACCTAGGGGAACTTTTCCACACGCTTAAAACTAAAGTGTTGAAACTTACTCGTAAAGTGTTGAAATAACCCTTTAAGTGTGATTGCGATGCGAAGTCGTGAAGGCAGGATGCGAAGCGCGAAGTCAGCGCACATGACTTCGCCAATTCGCATCCTGCCTTCGTGACTTCGCATCCTGACTTCGCGCTTCGCATCCTGACTTCGCGCTACGCATCCTGACTTCGCGCTTCGCATCCTGGTTCCGCACTTTGCATCCTACCTTCGCATCCTGACTTCGCGCTTCGCATCCTGCCTTCGTCCTTCGCATCTTGCCTTCGCATCCTGACTTCGCGCTTCGCATCCTGGCTTCGCCACTTCGCATCCTGCCTTCGCGTCTTCGCATCCTGACTTCGCGCTTCGCATCCTGCCTTCGCATCCTGACTTCGCATCCTGACTTCGCGCTTCGCTTCCAGTATTTGCATTGTTTTGTTTTGATTTCGCATCCTGACTTCGCGCTTTGCATCCTGGCTCCGCCATTTCACAATCCTGCCTTCACGACTTCGCATCCTGACTTCGCGCTTCGCATCCTGACTTCCCGCTTCTCATCCTGGCTTCGCACTTCGCATCCTGCCCTCGCATCCTGATTTCGTCCTTCGCATCGTACCTTCGCATTCTGTCTTTGCGCTTCGCATCCTACCTTCGTCCTTCGCATCCTGACTTTGCGTCCTGCCTTCGTGCGTCGGTCCACATTCATTAACACAATACCGCGATGTCTCTTCTCGGACATCATATAAACCAATCACGACAATCTCTGACCTTTCTCTGACAATGATTGACGTTTATTCACGGAGATTAACATCAACGCACGGCACAATCTTTTGATGTATTCACCCCCGAACAAAGCCAGACTTTTCAGCGGAAGTAAACTCTTTGATCTTTATGGTTTACCACGCACAATATCTGGAAATGATGCCATATGTGGATACTGTTACCCGATAATGTTTATATATTAGTCCACGTGCTACCGTGTGTAATTACGGTGGGCGTGATTTTGAAATTGTTTCAACAAGCTAGCCACCTGATTGGCTAACAAATGTAGCTTTAAATTCGCATGGGATTTATATAGCGCTGAATTCAGATATAATATTCCGTGATATTATATCTGAGTTCATTGAGATTCGGCAAAACCCTTCTAAAATATCCAAATCGGTAAACTGGACCACCGTACACTGTCAGAAGGATTGGGTCAAATCGATTTGATATTATTCAAATATTTCTGACAGTGTAGGCGATCGTTATAAGCGAATTTTTCAGCCGGTGGGTTAAAGCCCGAGTGTGCTTTATTCTGAAGAAGAATATCAACTTATTCTTCACACAGATTCCTTGTTCAAAGCGTGCAGGGGTATTTGGTAGAACCTATAACAAACAGATGGCAAAGGGTGACCATAGGACCTCTGACTGGAATTAGGAGACGCCAATTCAAAAATTTATATCAAGAGGAAAAATTTGCAGATCATGAAATGTTCGGGGCTAGTAATCGAAAAGATATTAGTGGTGCCAAATCAGAGGCAAAAATCTCAACCAGGTACAAGTATCCATATTTTAACTTTTACAGTAAAATGATAAAATCCTTTGGATGAATTATTATTATTCAAATGTAGGCATGTAATTGTTTAACAAGTTAAAAAATACAAAATCCGAAATAGATTTAACGAGCGGGAATAGTTACCTTTAACTTAACCTTTTGATCTCATTAAATGTAAGTCAGAACACATTACAAGCTCTGTTGCTAATACACAGCTGGGTTCTTTCAGCTTTCATTTCTTAGAGAAAAGAATATAAGACCTACTGGAGTGTTATGTTCTGATATACGCACTGCAATTGTGTAGCTTTTGTGAAGACAATTGTTTACAAATACAAATTTACAAAATAATATTCGAAAATTCGGCCAAAATACATGTTGAATATTTTGACAGTGAGGCTTCCTCTTGCATCATCGCTCCAAGGAACTGCTTCCGTCTTTATTGACAGTTAACGTTCAATTCTAAATCTGAAACAATTGAAAGGTGTAGTTACGTTACCAGTATAGGCAACTTGATCTCCTTATACATGTTATATACTCATGACGAAAAAGCGTGGTCTTATCAGTGGGATTCTAACAAAATTAACAGCGACGGTGTTAAAGGCATTAGTGAACAATTTTCTACAATCAGTTGATGAATCTTACTAAATATAACAACAATGTAGGAAGTTCGCCAAAAATCTATTCATTCACCCAGGAATTAAAATAATTCAAAGTTTTGCAGTTTATAAAATAAACTCGTATTGCTTCGTTTCACAGTTGATTGTGAAGAAAACGTTCAACAGTTCCTCGAGGTTTTCCACACAGTTATCATTCAGCAGATGCCACATACGTCGGGTAGATTATTATTATCACCGAGAGATTATCTGTGCAGTTTGGGGCCGTCATTTGATGGAAACAGTTAATGGTGACTGCCCGGAAGATCATACGAGGAAATCATACGTCGGGTAGGAAGGCAGAAAGGTGCCAGTACATTCAACAGTAAAAATTACGTTGCATCGTATTTTATAATTAACGTTTTTTAACATGATTTAAACTGTAAAATGTTGCACCGTATTTTATAATGACCGTGTGTTAACATTCATTCAACTGTAAATTTTATTAGGTTGCCCTGTAGATTTACAGTTACCGTTCTTTAACATCACGTAGCACCGTTGTCTATAATTATCGGTTCCGTGGAAAAGTCACTGGAAGGCCGAAATGGCCATTGCTCGTTCGCGTGTTTCAGCTCTTCGTATTTACAATTACGGTCTCTACTGGTTTCGTATATACTTACGAAGAAATCTTCGAAATTATTACACGAATCAATCTAGGTAAACCAAGATGGTAAAGCAGGGGAATACCATCTAGATGTAACGCTACGAAAACTTCGTGCGAAATGTTCGCTGATATTCTACGAGATCCCATAGGCCAATCACGACCATTTCAACCGTTTCTCTCTGACAATGATTGACGTTTACTTCACGAAAATTAACATCTTCGCACGGCACAATCTTTCGATATTTTCTACCCCTAACAAAGCCAAACTTTTCGGCGGGAGTAAACTCTTTGATATTTACGGACCCTGTCTGGAAATGATACCATATTTGAAAACTGTTTCAGGATAATGTTTATATATTAGACCACGAGCTACCGTTTGTAACTATTGCAGGCGTGATTTTGAAATAGTTTCAACAAGCTATCCATCTGATTGGCTAACAGTAGTAGTTTCAAACTCGCACGGGATTTATATAGGGCTGAATTCAGATATAATATTCCGTGATATTATATCTGAGTTTACTGAGATTGTACACGAATATATCATTTATAACATGGGCACAGCTCCACGTCAGATAATGCCAACTCCAAACCGTTATTATAGGCCGAAAATTAAAGTTAGCCGCCGCGTTCTTCCCGGTGCGTGTTCTGATAATGCTCTGAATGCTGTACAACGCAGGTGTCGGATGTTTTCTGTAAATGGAAGTTTCGTGTGCGAAAATATCAACTTCCTTTCAGAGAAAACAGAAATTTTTGTTATGTTTGTGCGAAGTTTACCCATTCCAGTTGATGTCAACTGAAATATCACAGTTTAATTTACAGATTAATGTGTTTACGATTAAATATACCGTAAACTTCAACATACATTTACTGTGAAATAACGGTAATTTATAACAGTGTACCATTTCCCCTAGAGCTGCTTCTTGTTGTAGGGAGTCTCGCGGGACTAGAATGATGATCAAATATGACGTCGTTGTGACGTCCATCTTGGATATTTTTGAAGTTTCTGAGAGATTTCGTCTCAAAGATATGGTGTGGTAAGTTTCATCTTCCTACCAGTAGATCTAGCGTGAATAAGCCAATTCCCGCTACTTTAAAATCGTGCAGGGCTTCGTTGCGCGATTTTAAAATGCATGCGCAATCTTAAACTTTTAAAATAATACCTACACATTATAGTATGTCCATATCGGTAGCGTTTATTTATTGATTTTCCAAGACCGCACGTATGTCATTAATTAGTCCTCAGTTTGCCAGTGCCTTGTGCTCAGACATATTGGTGCATTGCATGCTTCCCTTGTTCGAACAGGATTGCACAGAATCAATCAGTACGTTGAGAAATCGACTTTCCACTGTCATGAACACCTAGCATATATTTACCTTTATATAACCTCTATGATTGGTTCATCTAACATAAAGAACCTTTATATAAACTCTGTGATTGGTTGAAAGTTCTTCAGCTTATCTCCACAGGCGAATGAGCAATCTAGCGCCAAAACTCACTAGCTGCAAAAGTGACCTCTGGCCTAGTGGAATTCTGGGAACGGATGGATCACGTTCACACATGCGCAGAATTAATTTTGGGCGGAGCTTCTCGCCAACATGCCTGCACTCTGTAAGGCTGATCATGTCGCCCCACGGCACCAACTACTATTATTCATCTAAACATAGAATAGTTTTGTATAATTTGAATGTGTTATGTTCTTAGGATTGAAATTAACTTCATTTCACAATAATATGCGACCGAATCGTTCGATTATTAAAGGCACTACTAGTATTTCGTAACCGGTTCACTACGTGATCGCCATACACTCTCCACGGGTGACTTAATGTGCGTTCTATGTGAGAGGCTAAGTTTCGCCAATACGGAAACAGCCGAACGTGAGATTGGCGAATGAGATATGCAACTTATGATGCTGTGAAAGTGCACAAATCAGAAATTGGATTAGCCTCAGATTTCCTCACTGTCCAATGACACATTGCTCTGTTTATGGATATATATATATTGTGGGGTTGCCAAACTGTCCTTGTAAAGGTTACACATTGCTAATAGTCCCGGGGATGAAGTGTGAGAGGGATGGGGCATCACGGCTCCGGTACCCTCATTCTACTATATTCTACTTCGGATGTAAACGATATCGCTCCTTATCTCCTTTCTTTTCGAAACCAAGAAGTCCAGAAATTTGAAATCATCAGAGTTTTCCTACCCCGCTTCCCCCCCCCCCCCCCAACTCCAACCCCCACTCCCTCCCCCACGTGTCCCCCATTCACCTCCGCTAATGTAATATATCTGCACAGTCAAAAAAAACAACATTTCTTGAATTTTGTTAAATAAGAAAAACTTTGCTTTGACTTTATAACAGGGTAATCAGTAGCCTACAGAAGATAAAGCAAGAATATTTGCATGAAAAGGATTGATTAAAGAACTCTTGTTTGAAACAATCTTTTTGATGCAAATATTTCTTGTTTTATCTTCCGTACTGATTTACCCTGTTATAAAGTCAATGCAATACTTTTCGTACTTAAGAAAATTCAAGAAATCCTTTTTGACTGTGTGAGCATACCGGAAGTCTTTTTCGCCATTCCATGCTATGATAAACAATGCCTAACTTTCGCTTTGTAACACTGTTCACATTTTTTCGCCGCACAGCATATATGTAGAAGGGGAGTAACCATATCCTGGAAGTCTTTTGGCAGTCCTCGACCAAGATTGAAATTTTATGTTCACTTTGTTTAAGTTTACCATTCATTAAATTTAACAATTCCATTTCATTTCAGTTTACTTTGTTTCTAGTGTTAATTTGATTACCTGTTCATTTCATTTCACTTGTTTCATGCTTTCAAGTTTTATTCAATTTCACTTCATTTTTATTTTCCATTTCACTTTATTTTGTTTAAGCTGTCAGTCATTTCAGTTCACTGTGTTTTAATTTCATTTCAATTAAATTTCCTAAATATATTTGATTTCATTCTATAATTACTCATTTTGTGTTCAATATGGTTTAAGAAAAGAATATTAATGATAATGCTGATTAGAGTCAATTAAAAAGTCGCCTGGAAGTACTAAGTCGCCATACAATAGTATATCGAACAGCGAATGTAGCGCGAACACTGGGCTGACATTGATGTAACGTTGTTAGTCCGTGAGGTGTTGTCTCCCCTTAACAGTCAAGCAGAGGAGACCGGTGCATTGGAATGTTTTCATGTTTTACCTTTATTCATGTTAGCTATCCCGTTGTACAATATAATAAAAAAAAATAACAAAAAGAACTGTTGTATCTTTCTCTAAAATCACATTACATTGTATAATAATGTCCCAAATCAACCTGGGTATGTGGTGTAGTGGGAAATCTTTATGTAGCGTGGTACATTGGGACGACTATCGGAATATCAAATAGCATAGATAATTCACATTTAATACAAAAGCATTTACTATTTTGGTCAAGATTCCAGAATGAATATATTTTGACTAGAATAGTTCAAAATATGTGACACATACCTCAATGACACCCTAACCCTCATAATGGAAACTCTTGACATATTCTCTTTGTTCATCCGATAAGACAAAACAATTCTTTGTTCACCAGTTTAAGCATGGTTTCGATATTTTCCTGATAGATGTATAATTATCTGTCTCTCTGATTCACTTTACGGTGTTCAAGTGTGAAAGCCATATCCTCCAAGACAGCTCTAAATTGTCCTTAATCCTTCCAAAAAATTGACATAATCACTTTGTAGGCTCTTGGTCCCTAATTGAAAATAGAGTATTCCAGAAAGGACCAGGCGCGGTTTAATGAGATTTTGACCCCCATGAGATGCGGTTTGGAGCGCAAGAATGAAATATCAAGTGCGAAAGAAATTTTGCATTTAGCGTAAAGTACATTGTCTTGCCTTATGTTGAGTATTTCGTAGGCCCTGGGTCTTATGGTTTCTTAATAACAGCATCTTGAAGTAGTGGATTTGTGCAAAATCGTCTATTTTGAGGTGAAAACAGCACAGTTTTCTCTATATAAACATGTGAAGCCAGTCCAGAACCAAAACCGTGTTTGGGCAACAACAAATCATTGACATGGTCAATACCTTGGGCTGAAGTTTATCTTGGTTCTCGACTAGCTTCATATGTTTACAGAGAGAAAAGATGCTATTAAAAAACCATATGACCCAGGGCTCACAAAATACTCAGAGCAAGGTGGCCGGCTTGATGACGTCGCAGTGACGTCATCTTCAAAATTGACATTTTTTATTTTTGTATTTTCTTTGCAAAACACTGGATGATAAATAGTAAATAATACAATGTAGTCTGATGTGAAACAAAATAGGATTTGCACAATTTTCCTCGAAGAAAAGCAGGAACTTTGAATAAAAATGCCGAAAATGTTATTTTCTGGTACCCCAAATGGCCGCCACCTTGAATTTACCCGTGATCCTCTACTCGGGTCAGCTTTCATTTTTGTCGTTCCGGAGATAGGGGAGAAAGTTGGGTTGGGGGGGGGGGCATTCCATGGAATGACAAACTGTGCGGCCATGAATGGGTGGACAGTTCAGCAACGGGACCAACAATACCTGACCGTGGCGTTACGTGGTTCTGTACAACAGGTGTTAACTAGCCTTAGGTCTCAGTCAAGGAGTACAGACCATGACAAACTGAAAGACGCTTTGGAAAAGCGATTCGCCCCGCCGAATCAAACAGATCTCTATAAATTGCAGCTGAAGTCAAGATACCGGTAGAAGACCGAAGATCTCCCAGGACTGGCGCAGGCACTTCTCCGACTAGCACAGCTTGCATATCGGGATGCCGTCGATGGCGTACAGGACTCTCTCGCTGAAGATCAATTCTTGGAAGACATGGTCTGAGGCTTCAAATCTGGCAAACGAGGCTCATAACGTTGGACGCCTCAGTACATTCGTCTGTGGAGGTGGAGCTGTTTCATGCGTCACAAACACGAAAATCCTGGCCGACAGCTAAATCCACCGCTCCCGCGAAAGGTGATCATTTCCTCACTTCATCTGAGAACGAAGGTACAAAAATCGACGGTCTACGTAGGAGAATAAAGGAACCCATTGAGAAGATTATTAGAGAGAAACCGGCATTAGAGAGTTAGTCCCCGAGGCCCACCCTCTGTACATGCCATTCGACAAATGTATGTAGGTTTATTGTTTTGGTGCCGTTCGACGCCGGGCATTGTAGGTTAGTTTTTCTGGGTATTCTTGCATTTACCGTGTTTACCCCATGTTGAGGCGTCTACTCAATCAGACGTCCTCGGTTATCATCCATTAACATAAGATGAGTTAATTGTTTGAGCTGATCTGTCATCACAGCTCCCGAGCTAGCGTATCTTATTCCGTTTAAGCCGGTGGTAGGGACCATGTGGATACTTCATAATCTCCACATGAACCACTGCAATAAAAGCGCTGCTTGGATACTAAGGCTGCGTCTGACAACCCACCGTATTCTCGGATCTGAATACGAGGTGCCGAAGGAAGCTTTCCTGTAGTCATATGGTTGCTTTTTATTCACCAGACATCGACAATTTTTCTCGCCTCTTGCATATCGCTCCAATTTGCAAGGCGAAGTCGGGATGATAGAGAACGAACCAGAATTTATCCGGAAGACTGGAGCAATGGTAGCTAGAACTCTGACCAAGATTTATCGTGATCACGAAGTCTCAGTGCAGCCCTTGGACTTGTCAACAGACCCAGCCGTGATCCAGGTAGGAATACTCTGTGGTTGCCTAGCCAAAGATAAAGTGGTGAACGATCAAGCCCATCGAGCCGTGGTACCTCCGACCCAAACCCACACGGCGGCCAGACGGACGGAATCCGTCACACCGACCAGCCGCTGCCCAGAACAATTGAAGGCCTTGGTCGATACGTTAAGTGAATGACTAGAGACCGACCAAGCCCTAGGAGTGGAAAATCTAGTTACTCGATACACCACATTTTTCGCAAAAGATCGATGGATAATGTGATTAAAGGAGCCCGAAGGAAAGCTAGCTCGCTGGATTCAAACATTGATGTATACGACTTTGATATCGAGCATCGACCTGGCCGAAAGCAGGAGAATGCTGATACCATGAGTCGGATACCGTGCAAGCAGTGTTGGCGATCCGGAAGTCATGATATTCAAGACGCAGCCCGGTTGATAGAGTTTGATTCTCTAACGCCGATTTCAACCGGACTCAAGCTGAAGATTCCAAATTAATGTCTGTAATAGATTGGGTTACAACGCATATAAGTGAAGTGGGAAGAGGTGCCGACATACTGATTGCGTCACATGACTTCACAGATCGTGCCGAGAAGATGTCAGACCCTACGGATTTATCACGGAGGCGCTATCAGGTGCCTTAGACCAGCTTGAATTGAACAACTCGCTACTTATAAGACGATGGGTTGACATCCAGGGTCGTTTGTCCCACGTTCTGTACGCCGTCTGGTGCTGAAGGAATGGCACGATGGTCCGACAGGAGGGCATCTGGGAGTGAAGAAAACATTAGCCAATGTGAGATAGGCATATACATGGCCTGGCCGACATTCGCCAGCGGTGTCTTCGTTGTCTGCAACAGAAGGAAATTGGCGGGGCCTAAACGTAGATAAAAGCGTCGAGGATATCTGGATGCCTGGGAGAGAGGGCTGTTGGGCTGATGCCTGAGATTTACCAAGGCAACAAATATGCGATCGTTATAGGCCATTATTTCACCCGGTGGGCTAGAGCTATGCCAAATGAAGAGGCCTCGACCATGGCACAGGCTGCGGTTGACCATTTCGCGACCAAGTTTAGGGTTCCCATGACTATCCACTCTGAAAGGTATGATTGAGAGATTCAATATTCATCGCAAGTTGAAGAGAGAAGGTCGAAGTTAACACATTGTGCTGTTGGGCTAGCTGGAGGGATTATCGCCAGGAAAGATTTATCGGCGTCAGGACGTGCTGTCGAAGTCTAGCCGCACGGCTGCCGAACGACCAGGGCTGCCTGATTCACTATTGCTGTCGGAAGAGAGGGGATGACCAGAGTGTATAAACGCACTGCCGACGTACGACCTGCACTATCACGGGAGGGTTACATTGCTGGATCAACTGCGAACTTCTGGTATAGAAGTCCACAGTCAGCTATTTACACTTCGGGTCGACGTTGCCTATATGATTCCTTTAAGCTGTTAGCTACTTCCACGAGAGGTTAAGTGACTTGTTTCCGTGTTGCATAGTTCCCACAAGGAGGAGGTCTTAGACACAGGAAAATATAACTTGGTGACCAGCATTTTATGCTCGAGAGACTAGGTCGTGGCGTCTTATGTCGTGATTCCGGTTCGACTTGGCATAGATGTAGTCCTCTGAGTCGATGAGAGGATATTTCCCCATAGCGTTGACTGATTAACAATAGATCACACATCCCTCACTAATTATAAAAATTGCATCACGCAAATTTCAGTGTCAACGGCGAAATATGTATACATTTTACATTTGCTTACTGTCCAGCTTCGGCTTTTAAGTTGTACACCTACATTCACTGTTTATCGGCACAGCTGGCATCCGAATAACATTGTACATACAAACTACTTTCGTCTGGGATTATATTATTTCTCACCTTCAAACGAGTGGGCCATTATCCTTGCTTCGATCTACTTGGTATTGTAAATACGATAACACAATAGTTGGGAAATAGACCCGAAGAAATATTTTCTTCACAATATTATATTATCTGAGAATTATATGTGTAAACTCTTCACACATTTATATAATATTGCATTTGCTGACACCGAGCCTGTTAATTCGCTTCGCGGGTCTGTACCGTTTGGTAGACACCGCTGAGAGCTCATGGGGGCTTCCTATACCCCCTACAGATTCGTCCACAGTCAGTAACGAGCAGGAGAGCTCGGGACGAATTACTACTGTAGGGTTGCAATAGTATATGTTAGCCTACAGTAGTATATAATGGGCATATGAGGGCAGCTTGATGGCGTGAGAAGGGGATATTGCCGGGACCAGGCAGTCATACAAACAGAACCATAGACGATTAATATCGCTTGGGCATTCAGTGGGAGACAGTATACCAAGACCCGGCGACGTTCACAGGTTCCATACTTCCCGGGGTACTACCGAAGACCGGAAAGAACCAGAAGACAAGCCTGACCGGGGAAGATGGCCAGTCTACACGAGACTGTACCTACTTGTAATAGAGCAGATATAATGCTGCCATTTTATAATGCTGGCCCACTGAAATATCATGCCGTAGGCAGACATGACACACCACTCAGTCACATTGTACTGACACCGAGCGAACCAGTCCTTGTTCTATCCTCTTGATCCCGAGCGTAAGCCAAACACTGATGAGTTGCTTGTTGAAAACGGAAGGGTAGGGACAGAAATTGGGATATTTTTATAGAGTAGCAGAGTCATTTCCCGACAGAAACCAACCATTTAAATAACCTGAATTCGTCAGAATTAAAAGCATTAAAGGGTCTTCAGAATAACAAAAATGTTGTCATAAAAGAAGCGGATAAGGATCGACTATTGTGGTTATGTATCGGCAGTATTATCAGACCTAAAACTGTAGAAATGGTGAGAACAAATAGAACTATGAAAAAATAAACCACAATATCGATAAGATCAATGCCCGTTCATTGGAGAATTTATCCTTTCCACTATCCAGTTAATTCTGGAAAGTGATGCCTTTCAATATGGAGTTCAAAATTACCGTCAACAAATTGGAACGGCCATGAGCACCAGTTTTGCGCCCACTTATGCGACCTCAGTTTTAGGGATATCTGGAACACCAGCTTCACAAAGATATCGGTATGTTCCACGGATCCAATCTTTAATCCTACGTTTAAGATTGTTTCAAAGGGTACCTAGATGACTGTTTTATTATCGGAGATACAAAGAAAGCAGATATTTTGGTTGTGCATAATGCCTTGAATAGTCCCGACCCAGATATTAATTTCCCTATCGAAACGGCAAGTTACCAAATTCCTTTCCTTGACGTTCTGGTTACCCGTAAGCATAACACAATATCACAGACATATACTGTAAACCCACTGACACGAAGCAGTATTTAGATTATAGGTCTTGTGTCATCCGCGTCCTACTGCAAATCTTGTGCCTTTCACCCTCAAAAGGAGAATTTGTACAATAGTCACAGACCAGGAGTTAAAACAAGCTACATGTATGTTAACCAACATGAAAACATCTTTGATAAAGAGGAACTATCCTTCTATAGGGTTATAGATATTGAGATTAAGAAGACCAAAGATATTGACTTGCAAACACTCAGGACGGAGAGACCAAAACAATCAAACAAACACGCTATCTTTTGTACGCACCCATAACCCTAACAATTTCAACTGTTTCCCGGTGATTTACAACAATCGGCCAATGTTGGAGTCCAGTGATCATCTCAACCAAACTTATAACCAAAGTAGAATAATAAACGGCAATCGACACTCCCCTAACCTCAAGAAAATTCTTACCAGGCCAAACTTCCTCCCACTCAGTATAGCATGACGAGGTATACCGATACTGTGTTTCCCTCAAATTGGAGCGATATGCAAGTACTTTCACATCTTTCGATGTTCTTCAGTGAGACTACAAATACAATTTAACGCAAGCTAATTTCATTTAGAGGTTGTCAGAAGAGACAAAACCATGTTACTAGCACAAAGCTTTAAACATGCCCAACACTGCAAAAAAAGCTAAGGGGGGTTAATAACCGTATAGACATCATGCCATTCGCCGACATGTTGGAAGACATACATACAATATTGCGCTACAGAAAAATGTCTCCGTGTATAGCAGAGGATACTATTAAAAAAAATAAATAAATGACGAACTCCACTGTCTACATACTCCACCGTCTACAGACCGTATGCGTACAGACCATATGCCAACAGACCATGATGATCATAAGGGAGGAATATGGTAAAATAGAGGACTAAGATAGATTGATAGACACATAGATACGTGGAGATGTTAACACTGAGCGGACGTCTTGTGACCGCACGTCATCATGCAAGTTATATCTTTAATCAGGTGACGAATAGTATATCTGTATCTCCTTTATAATAATTACATGCAATTATGACAGAATTTAGAAAGGGGGGATACCATGCTATATCCCGAGATATTAGAGGAGATGAAAAGAAAATGGAAAGAATCGTTTGTGAGTATGTCTTTGTTATGACTGTTGTGAGTGAGCACATTTAGTGTAGTCGGTAGTGTAAACTTTGAGTGTCAGCCGGGAAATTCATATGATATCACTATTAACCTACAAACTAGGTAATCAGATGAAAATTATAAGCCAATGTAATATATTCGTCATACATGTGTATATGCGTATGCGAGTTAGGGGGAGTGATAATTATAGTCACACAACCAATATTAAAAGACGGTCAAAGAGATTATCTATAATCTGATCAGGACTCCGGTGACATTTCGTCAATCCAGAATGTAAATAAGGACACAAAGAGGTGAAAGTCCATCACCCAATATCTGACATTTTAAGACTACATTCCGCCCAATAATAGAACTCTATGAACAGAGATTCGTGACAAATGCAAGCGGTGGTCAAAAAGGGTTCTTTCGTGTTTTTCCGATCATTTTTTGTTCGCAATGGCCTTTACTTGACTTTGGCTATAATTAATATATTTTAGCAAAATAATGACCCCGCTTCATACTAGTAAACAGGTTCAAAGTGACAATTTAACCCAGGAACGATTCTGCATGGGCGTCTCGAAAACGACAATGTGAAAATCCGATGTGTGCACTTGTGAATACACAATGGAAACCTTTTATCGGAAGCTTTTGATTAATTTGTCCAATGAGCTAATAGAGATAGTAGTATAGAAACGGCAAATTGACACCTATTGACCTCAAGTTGCATATAGTGGCGTGACGTGGCGATGACGTCACAGAGGTCAAGTTCACTATAGTTCTGGCAAAAGAAAACATACGGTCACATGATTCCTCCACGGTAAGGCGGTCAGGTTTGGCGGTGATGTGGTCACTTCCCGAGAGAAGCCTTCGCGGACAGAAAATGGTCCCATGGATGTCAACGAGGCTTCAAATACGCGGGGGATCGCCTGAAACGCCGGGAATGGTCGGTTGATTGATAACTTAATTTAAGGTTGAACATGATTGAAACATGACCCGGTGGCTTTCCGACTGTCCATGCATGCGCAGGAGCAGGATATCTGTGACGCGGGATGGGGTTGAATACACGATGATTGATCCGTATAGCCACGAAAAAAATACATGAATACATTGGAAGTTAGACACCATGTACTGCTCATCTCAATTCGGGTGATCTATAAATAGAACTGACGTCATGATCTATTAATAGAACAGGGTTTCTCCACGGAAATCTCCGTGTCTCGATGTTGAGTGATGACGAAATCGGGGCCTAGCAAATCTCAACAAATGTTGTCTTCCGTGGTATAAATGCATTTGATACATACATGTACCCCTACACGTTAGTATTATACACTTATTAACTTGTGACGGAGTTAACATCATGAAATCTGGACCCGAGGTCAGACTTGGCCAAGGGTCCAGGTTTCATGATATTGACTCCGTCACAAGATTATAAGTGTTTTATTATACCGAATTTATAAACTGCAGTGAATTATTGAAATGACGCCAGACTAGCGCATGGTACTACTACTCCTTTCCAAAGATACAATTCTATGAATAGTTCATGAATAAATCTACAAAGCTGCTTCCAATCTGACTAGAATAATATTGAGAATTTCCGAGATTTACGAGGTGAACTCTTATTCACAAACACTGAGTGTTTTGATACAATGTAGCCACTGGCTTTACACACTTCACTCATCAATCTTATTTGGGTCATGATGAACTTATTTAATTGGGTGACATCGACGGCGTAAAGTTTTGAGAGTTTCCCCAGTTTTGAGATGAGAATGAAATGGATTACTCGGGCAGTACACATAGAAATTACATATAACAAATTATTATATTTATTAGAGTGTTTCCCTATATAAATTGTAATGAGATCAAACTGCATATTCCCCAGTCAACAAAACTGCATAAATTCCCCCCCCCCCCTCCCCCATGGAATATACACTAAAGGGAGATAATTACAACAGAGGTCGCCCCATTCTCTCAGTCGCGCTGCAAACAGCCGATCACGAAGCAGTTCATCGAGTTGATTTTAGCTGGAGAACACAGCAGAAATAAATGATCTCCCCCCATCTAATTGTAAGTAGAATCGTACCCAAGCACATTATTGGAGTAACTAACAAGCGGCATCGAACAACTATACGTGCGTTGCGAGATTTACACAATAGTAGTGAAGCATGCAGCTCCGAATCAGTGGAATCCCGTGCATGAAAAATAATGTTGCTGGCGATTGTCCACTGAAAGCAATCAACTCAGAAGGATTGCGCTCTTCCAAAATATACATAAAACATTATTTTGCTCGAGAGATAATAGATTAGCACAGAGTTAAGTTGATAAATATAATAATGAAATTATTGCCTTGTTGTGAGGGGGAATATGCAGTTTCGTTGCCCCTCGGCTGTGAATATGCACATACTCGGGGCAACAAAACTGCATATTCCCCTCAAAACAAGGCAATATTTTCATATTATTCAACTCATTCATTATTTTTTGTTGCATTGTTCACCTGAGGAAAACAGTCTACTGTCTATATCCCATATCGAGGGTCACAGACTTTCAGCAATATATCAGGACCACTTTTCTTAGAGCAATTCCGAACAGCATCTCGACGTAATTTGTGCATTTTAATACTGAAATTCCAAGAAAATCTCCGAAACTGGACATGTTATTTTCCACGCTCAGTGACGGTTGGGCTCGCAATATTGTAACATTCTCTTAGACAACTCTTGCTAAATGAAAGCGGAGAGAAATATCTCAGCTGTTCCATCAGCAGTCAGTGACCCGCACAACTGGGGTAAAGTTTCAATGCTACAACATGATCTGGTGCCCGTTTTTCTTGAGAAATTTGAAAATCGGGCACCAGAATTTACTGATGTTGATTTATTAATGCATTTCTTAGTGTTAATCTTATGGGATCTGTACCCCAGTTATGGGCTGCCGGAAACAGCCAGCCAAGTTGATGTACCGAGTAGTTCAACATTTAATTTTGTGATATTGACAACGTAAAATTTTGTTAGGAGCTTGTTGAACTAATGTACAGAGGTATAATTTTGCAAAACTGTGAGGGGCAATTTGTTTTTTTAGGGGGGGAGGGGGGTGTATTTGACCTATGGTATTGTAGAAATTACAAAATGAACATGCACAAATCATGTCCAGATGATCTGCTAAATTTCACTGTTCCGTCTAACAAAAAAAAATTGTTGTGCTCTCAAGACAAATTCTTGGTTCAAAATGTGGTAAAATCAGACCGTGACGACTGACAACCATTTTGCTGTTTTGTTCATTTACCTGAAGGAGCCATTAAACATCTCCCTCCAGCTACTGAGGACGCAGGCACAGGCAGCTCAATGTTATGTTGTTGTTGTTGTCTGGTTCAGACTGTGGATGTCCACTCGTCCTCGTGGTGTTGCGCCCGTCCAAACAACAGCAACAACCGCCCAAATACGATCTGAACGTTGACTTCAGTTTCTCTATCTCAAGTTGCATCAATCAGTCTTATTCATCCTCAGAGGTACCAAAGGAAAATAAGTTTCGACTGTCCCACTCACTTTGTGCTGGGCCTTTGTGCTATCGTCTGCTACGATCGAAGCGCCGTCTAGTGGCAACTTAGGAGTAGAGTACCTTTAGACAGTTGAGAACCATGGAAGCATGGAAGCCGATGACGTCACCTAAATAAGTCGGAGGGTTATAAGTACGAGCAGGTGTACGGAGCCGCGGAGATTTCGAAGCTATTTTGGTGGAGGGTTATCGGTGCTATCAGGTGACTCGGGGTCGTTGAGAGTACCGTCATCCACCTAATTTCACTACATATGTATACGTATTCGGTGTATTTATACCTTATGACATCATGCCACATTCTCCCCCCGAACTTATATAAATAAGCGCTCTCGTCTACCGTCTAATTTTACTACATATCTATATATATTCGGTTATTTATACCTCATGACATCATGCCACCTTCTCCCCCGAACCTATATATATATGCGCCCTCGTCTATCATCGTCCGCTGAGCTCTCCATCTCGAGCAATCTGTTGAAATAGCTATGCTCATCATCCAGGTTATTTATACCTCATGTGTACAAAACAGAACCATGCCTGCAATGATATGACATTTTACCAACAATGAGTTATTAACATACAAGTTAGCCTGCATATACATGTACAAAACAACGTATGTTTAATGTAAAACTTCTTTAAAATTTACATGTAAATTGTCTCGAGTTATTTCTTGTAAAAACTACTCCAAATGTTCACAGTTAAATGATTAAACTATAAACTTAACAATACACAAAGTATTCTGTATCAGGACACCCTTATTTGATCTTTATTATCATAGCGTTATTCGCTGCAATCCAGGAGTCCATTACATAACACGAATAAACTCTAATTGTATACATATTTAAATAACACACTTATCAGTACAATGTTACAATGTCCTGAACATATCAACGAACCTGATAGCACCCAAGAGATCGCATGGCCAACAATTACATGTGATACCTGTCCCATTCCACCATGTTGTTTATAATTACCTGTTAAAGTAGGAATACACTATCTAATATGGTGTATGCTAATATTTCTATACAATTGAACTACAATGCATGATAAAATGTAATACACTAAAATATAAGAATTATTTACAGATTAGGTCACTTTTGATTCTGCTCATATGACCCAGGTCGGACGCACAAACAACCTGCCAGAATCCTATACATGTATAACATACATGTAAGTAGTCTCCTCAAAACTAAGATTATTTAGATAAACCTCTAGTTGGGAGCTGAACAGATTCCCACATTAATATTATGAACCATGACATACCTTTACTATTGTAGGATATACATTTAGAAAGGAATTTAAATAAAGTGGAAATCACTGGCAAGTTCAAATGCAGTAGAATGTAAAAGCTATGAAATAAAAAAACCTAACCTGTGGCTATTCTACCATAAACCCGCTCTATGGAAAGATACTTTTTCTGCATGGGCATAAGGCTTATCACCATTTCACAGTGCACATATATATATATGGAACATATTATGGTAGAAGTTAGAACATCTAAAATCGTATTAATATATGCCTTGACAATGATCAACAAATGATGTAAAATGTCTATAGAATTATTGATAAATGCTCAAATGTAACATTTAACAATAGGGACAATTATCCAAGTCTTTTACATTATCCATGCTATTTAAGAAAAGACAATTTACTTACCGACATCTCCACAGAAAGTCAAGCTTGCTCGTAGCACAATCCAAATAGCCTCAGCATGATTGTTCAAATGTTCTTACGGACCAATACTGATTTCCAATATTAACACATATATTGCTTGGTATAAATATGAGTCCAGGCATAATTTACACCGCTGATCAACACAACTCCTAGTTAAATGGTATTCCCATATAAGCGTCTCTCTCTATGGGAAAGTTTACTGCAAGACTGTGTGCATATCAATCAATTCTTTATTGCACGACTTTGGTTTACTACAAAGTATGGCAAGCTATAAGCAGAGGCCAGCGTTAAGTACAGGGGGAATTCTCAAGTTACCATAGCATTGCCATTCCCTTGACCTGGCCATGTACTAGATATCAGGGTTGACTGCGAGTGGGAAGATAGTAACCAGGCTAACCAGAGCTGACACTTCTCCACACATGTAAACGTTATCCCATTCACTAGATAACCTCATGCTAACCTGTTATATAGGAAACTCTCAAGTAAACATGGACCAGTATAGAATAATTCTCAGTATGGAAAATCCTTAGCCACATATACAGTACCCACAACAGAAAATGAATTATCCTAACATACATGTACATGCGAGAATATTAAAGAAAATAAAATGATCTACTCTATAATTGTAAAAATAATTAGGGCCGGCCACATCTTAGTTCACAAATTAGTCATTCCACAAATAGATGTTTCTCACATATTTTTGCTCGTTGTCTGGATAACCTTCACCTCGAGTCTAGAACACATACGCCTAAAAAGTTAACTAAATCATGGTCTATGGGAAACAACTCCGCATTAACCGTTTTCAGAACAACACTATGGTCTAACTAACAATTTTGTTTTCATTTGAGCAGTTTAAAATGTACCTGATGGGGGGTTAAAATTTTATTAAACAGTGTGAAAGGTAACCCTGACGTCATCCTACACACAGTCAGTCATAGGGTCATAGGTCAAACTTTTTTGAGTGAGGAGAAGGAGGAGGAGGAGGAGGAGGAGGAGGAGGAATTGTATGAAATAGAGGCAAACCAATACGATGATTATAAAATAATCGTTCTATTCATAATAGCACCGCTTTACAAAAAATGAGGGAATCAGCTTATATGAAATACATCGCCTTTATTGTGGCTATCACTTTAACATCTAATGTTTATCTACTAATATTTCCTGCTTTAAGTATGCTCTACTCGGGTCCTGATAAAATTTAATCCACATATTTGCATCGATAAGATTGCCTTCTATATGGCGGGTCTATACAACGGGAGACTACTACTAGCATCAGGACTATGTCTGGGTTCTTTCTTATTTGCGAGTGTCAACAATTTTCCTGCCCTTCAATTTCTTTGATCAGATATTTCTGAATTCTCCCAAGTTGGGCCGATTCACCCAAGATCCTATATACTGTCATATACACTAATAATTTCAACCAGTATATCCCCTTATTTTCCCCGATGAAATATCCCAGTATTTAGTCTCATGCCACCTATTCACAGAAGATCATATCATCCAAGCCATAATAATTTCAACCAGTATTTATACATGTATACCAGTATATCACTAAAATCAATAAGGTTAATGCACTACATGTATACATAGATGGCGTTAAAATCACAGCGAAACAGCTCACCAATTAGCAATATACGAGTTGTCAGAGCATTTCCATCATAGCTCTCTAGATTTGTATCTAATACCGCCTATGCCGGTGCTAGGGGCCGTGTGGTCATATCATCCAAGTTGCCACATGAACAGGTACAATAAAAGCGTACCTGAGATACAACACATATCACGAATCGTTCAGATTCTTGGTATATGCTTCAGAATATAGGTTAACCGAGAGACTATACTGTGAAGTCATGTGACGCAGTCAGCATGTCGGCACCTCTTCCCACTTCCCTTATATGTGTTGTAATTCTCCAAATTTGTTTTAATCGCATATCCCAGTATATTTATCTTTCTTGTCTATTTCCTTAAGATTCATTTAATCCTCTCTATCATTGTCATTTAGACACCAATAAAACCACATACCCTGACTTTCATTTTTCCCATCACCGAAAGATTCATACAATATGGTTTATATAAATGTTACACGTCAAACATGTCTAAATCACCAAATATATAGTATTTCATTTAAACCTGCTGTATCTATATAATTTTGAACACCTATCGCATTTACTTTATTCAATGTTAGTTCATTCATCTACACCTTTTTTTTTTTTTTTAACCTTAAAATATCTGTTGGGCAGTGTTTCACTCTCATATACCCATCTAAACTCGACCACCTGCAGCCCGCAGCCTGCAGCCTGCACCCTGCACCTCCACCTGCACCCTGCACCAAAAAAGGTGTAGATGAATGAACTAACATTGAATAAAGTAAATGCGATAGGTGTTCAAAATTATATAGATACAGCGGGTTTAAATGAAATACTATATATTTGGTGATTTAGACATGTTTGACGTATAACATTTATATAAACCATATTATATGAATCTTTCGGTGATGGGAAAAATGAAAGTCAGGGTATGTGGTTTTATTGGTGTCTAAATGACAATGATAGAGAGGATTAAATGAATCTTAAGGAAATAGACAAGAAAGATAAATATACTGGGATATGCGATTAAAACAAATTTGGAGAATTACAACACATATAAGGGAAGTGGGAAGAGGTGCCGACATGCTGATTGAGTCACATGACTTCACAGTATAGTCTCCCGGTTAACCTATATTCTGAAGCACATACCAAGAATCTTAACGATTCGTGATATGTGTTGTATCTCCGGTACGCTTTTATTGTACCTATTCATGTGGCAACTTGGATGATATGACCACACGGCCCCTAGCACCGGCATAAGCGGTATTAGATACAAATCTAGAGAGCTATGATGGAAATGCTCTGACAACTCGTATATTGCTAATTGGTGAGCTGTTTCGCTGTGACAACTCGTACGCTGGGAATTCGTGAGCTGTATCGTCGTCAGATGAAAATGACGGCATTTAGCACAAAAGACTAGTCTGTAAAGCCCGATGTCGACCCAGCATCAACTTCCCACAAATGCCAACAAAAATCAAAGACCAAAAGGTCTGTACAGGGGGCGGGCCTCGGGGACGAAACGTCCACCAGCAGAATCTCGCCATATACAGGTAAAAATTACAACACATATAAGGGAAGTGGGAAGAGGTGCCGACATGCTGACTGCGTCACATGACTTCACAGTATAGTCTCCCGGTTAACCTATATTCTGAAGCATATACCAAGAATCTTAACGATTCGTGATATGTGTTGTATCTCAGGTACGCTTTTATTGTACCTGTTCATGTGGCAACTTGGACGATATGACCACACGGCCCCTAGCACCGGCATAAGCGGTATTAGATACAAATCTAGAGAGCTATGATGGAAATGCTCTGACAACTCGTATATTGCTAATTGGTGAGCTGTTTCGCTGTGATTTTAACGCCATCTATGTATACATGTAGTGGATTAACCTTATTGATTTTAGTGATATACTGGTATACATGTATAAATACTGGTTGAAATTATTATGGCTTGGATGATATGATCTTCTGTGAATAGGGGGCATGAGACTAAATACTGGGATATTTCATCGGGGAAAATAAGGGGATATACTGGTTGAAATTATTAGTGTATATGACAGTATATAGGATATTGGGTGAATCGGGCCAACTTGGGAGAATTCAGAAATATCTGATCAAGGAAATGCAAGGGCAGGAAAATTGTTGAC
>JAVTVY010056364.1:0-31567 GCA_036873755.1 Hanleya hanleyi | reverse complement strand
GGGATTCCTGTGCCTGTGTGGCCAATGCTGATTTAAATAGATCATTAGTGGCCGTAACTGTAATCGGCCTCGTGGTGTGACATCCTGTGTGGATGTCAGTAGACCGATTATTGATGCAAACTGGATGGCAGTGCGGCAACAATGTCTGATGAACAGTGGAATGTCGCGACATATCTTGCACCAACGAACTTCCGGTGGCCGAGCAATGACCAATTTGGTGTCGTACGCCACGCCTAGGAAGTTCCGTTGTTGTGACGGTGTTATCTCCGATTTTTCCTCGTGTGGGAGATAACCCAGTAGTTCGAGGATGTGCCATACAAATGTTGTATCGCATCGGAGTTGTATTCTGCACATATTCCTGATAATGGAATCGTCTAGGTAAAAATGATATTTGATACTTCGACTGTGCAGATACGCCGCCACTGGCTGAAATACTCTGGTGAAGATCCAAGGGGAACTGGCTAGACCGAAAGGTAGGACCTGGAATTGGAAACGGCGAGCACCGACCAGGAATCTCAGGTACTTCCGGTAACTTGGATGAATCGGGATATGCAGGTAAGCATCCCGAAGATCCAAGGAGGTTAACCATTCCCCTTGAACCAGAGCGGTCCTGATGGACCGGAAGGACTCCATCCGAAAGTGAGGGGGTTTCATCAGGAAGTCCTTGTTCAGCCTGCGCAGATTTATTATCATGCGCATTTCCGGTGTATCCTTCTTTGGCACAAGGAAGACCGGAGAATAGAACCCGGGGACCGGTCGTGGACCGGAAGTTCTATTACTGCATGCTTCTGGATAAGTTTGTCCACAGATGCCTGTGTTACCAGAAGGTGTGCCTTCCGTATAGGTATACGGGAGGGCTTGGGAGCAGCAGTAAGGGGTGGATCTATAGTAAATTCTAGGGGGTAACCGTATCGAATAGTACGGATTACCCACGGATCCATCCCCAGTTTTGCCAATTCCGCCAAAATCCTTGAAGTCGTCCCCCGACCGGGAGACTGGATTTCGGCGGGACCGGAAGTTGAGGCAATTCGTGGTCCCGCCATGTCATGAGATTGACATGGCCCGAATCGTCACCGGCCCTGCTGCTTTTTGCCACGACCTTTCCCTTTTCCTTTATAGTTGTGATTGGTCTGGCCTTGCTGTTGTGGCATGCGACCCGCCGCTTGAGACTTCCCTTTTGGACCGGAAGCGGAAGTAGTCGGCCTAGGTTGCTTGGCTGGTGGACCGGAAGTGTCCGTAGAAATACGTTTTCCTGTCCCCATACCACCCGCTCTAGGCGGAGGATTAGGCTTAGCCTTCTCCACCGTATCCCTTAGAGACGGTATAATGCCATTAAACAACAGCGAAGATGCTGGCGATTGCTCCTTCAAAGTACGAATGACTATATCAGGAGCATGGTTGACGACGGAAGACAAGTAAGCTTGTCGTCTCAGATGAACAACCATCGCAGCATTGAACGCGGCTAAAGCCATTGCATCAGCATTAGCTTTAGCAGCCACGTTCTGAAGATCCGCCAGTAATTGTAGCTCAGGACTACTACTGACTGCTAACTGCGAACGCGACAACCTGCTCAACACAGTGGATATGGCCATTAGAAACCAGTCCATGTGAGAGGCTATGGCTACCCCCTGCCGCGCAGCTTCTTCAATAGTAGAAGACTGCTTATCAGTTAGCGGGATCAAGACCTTGGAAGGGACCTTGTTGCCTTTACATATGTCGGCAAGATCAGGTTCCGGTTCCGCGGCCTTAAAGTCATATGCCGAATCATGAATTCCGTACGCTCTAGACGTGGGCTTCTCCACCGGAAGTGGTGCCGAAGCGGAAGCCGGTCTAAAGAGTGCACGTTTTCCCGTTCTTGTAATACGTTCCTGCATTGTTTTAGGCTGGGCTAAAACCGTATCAAGAACGGAACATAAACCATGAATGGCATCTGACGCAGGGAGTGACGACGTCTGCATGGTAGTTGTCGACGGAGCCTCTGCCATAGTATGTAGGCGAGAGGACGTCGGCAGTGGGGGTCGTGACATATTAGGGTACAACTCGTATAGAGCTTCTAGTACCTCTGAATATGAACGTCTCTCCGGATCATGATCACTGTCATTATCCTCAATGGATTGACGTTGCGCGACCCCCTGACGTCTCATCGATGGGTCAGTAGACAAATCAATCGGATCAGACGATACTACCGGAAGCTGTGTCGGAACCGGGGATGGAACCTGAACAGTACCGGAAGCGGAAGTCAAGAGTCGCCGGAACTGATCTAGTTCAGCTGCCTGTTGTTCCATTCTTTGTAGAATAACAGCAGACAGAGAACCATCAATAACCGGAACTCCCGTATTGATTTGTGGACTGTTAGAGACCCGCCTATAAGGGGATGCAATAGGCCTAGCCCACTGCATTTCCAGACGAACCGGAAGTCTCAACCCACCGGGGTTTGTCACAACAGGCCTCCTTATAGTGGGACCGGAAGGACGAAAAGTCCTAACCGGAATCCCGGAGTTAACCATACCGGAACCCGCAGGCGACCGGAATTGGCTGACAGGAAGTTGATAATGAGCCCTATATGGGTTTATGACACCCGACCCAGAACCATTCTCAGTCATACCCTGTTGTGACTGGAACAATGCCGTATTGTTTCTATTAACACTCTGAGGTATTAAGTGTGAAACTGGCATTGTTCCCGCAGAGCAATGACCTCGATCCCCTGCGTTTGTCAACCCAAAGGTGTTCAATTGCAAGGGATTTAATCCTACCCGGCCTTGCGTGATAACTCCCGTGACTGGGGTATTACGTAAGGTCGTGGAGTTTACTCCTGGTAAGACCATGGATACATTGTCTCTATATCCACCAGAGGTATTGTCTGCTGTGCTGAAATTAACTATACCTGGTATTACACCATAGTTATTTACAGCACCACTTACCATGCCTAAGGCTGCCCCTGGAGCAACAGGGAGTGTCGAAGTTGGTTGACGACCAACAAACGACACCTGGGAATTATTAGATATCGGGGTATTCCCAGCGGGAGTCCCCCCAGTGATATCATTCCCAACAGCACATACGGGCGTACTTACGTCACCAGTGTTTATGCCCGGCGTCAAAGTGGTCCTCATCTCGGATTGCGTCTCGATTTCCATGGGGGACACACTTTCGGGAAGATCTAGTTCCACTGTGACCTCGGCTGACTCTCCCGTATCTTCATCTAGGACGGACCCCAATACTTTTACCTGTTTCTTCCTTTTACCTGTGGACAAATCAGAAACAAAAGTACTAGTGCTTGGCGCAATACCTTTATCTAATAAAGAACGTAAAGGGCCCATCCAAGGACTGCCAATCGATGCAGGCTTCTTCGCCGTCCCATTTTCAATAAAATGGGAGGGCGGAGTCATGATATTGGTCTCCGACATTAAACCAGGGGGAAGGGAACCCGCACGAGACCCGGTCATTAAATCTTGAAATAAATCATCGGGCCATTGTTGACACTCCTGACATCTATGGGTACAATCACAAGCAATATTGCCTCGACACGCAAGACAAACAGAATGTAAGTCGGTCGTTGATTTAGACTTCCCACAGACGGAACAGAACATAGAGGCCATTATTTTATCGACAGATATACACAAGAATACTTCCCAACTTGATATTTTCGTTGCTTTGTAGACTTGTAGATGATGTTATCACTCGTTGTAAACGTAAAATCCTTCCGTAATACGCTGGAGCTTTACACACGATCTTTACAGTAGCTAGCTAAGTAAAGAAGTGAAGATCTATTGTGATTGAGTGCTGGCGTGGGTGATTAGGCGGGAAATGAACTGTGCTATTGTTTTAATTTCTTCACTTGTTAGTCCGTGTTTGCACACGAACGCATATGTCAGTAAGGTCAGTTTCACTGTGTAAAAAATATTTGACACCCGTGCAACATTTATGTGGAAATGACCACAGTAGGGGGGCTAAGGGGCAATTTCTAGTAAGACAGTAAGAAGGGTACAAGGACCGAGGCTTCTGCACCCATCTACTAGTGGAACCAACTGACCATGGTTGTGGTACATTAATTGAACCCGTCAGTAACCCTGGGCGTAAAGCACTGTAGGGGCCAAGGGGCAATTACTAGTGAAATGGTAAGAAGGGTATAAGGATCAAGACTTCTGCATCCGAATACTAGAGTACCAACGATATGCTCCGATCGCCAATTTCTTAACCTATGAAATTTTCTTGAATGTCGACACTAGATTTACCTAGAAATAAACACATTTATCAGCGGTCGAAATAACGCATGTCTACCTGTCGCCGACAAGTCATTTTTTCAAGTGACAACTAAATTAAAATTCCACCTGTCGCCGCGACAAGTAACTATTCTGTCCTAAAAATACTGAATTACGAGCTAATACAGGCCCTAACATGACTGAATTGTCTTCCTGGAAACAGTTGTTGAGTTTCATTTTATTTACATCGGACATTCTGTTCACTTCGTCATTCATCCCGCTGCCATACAACACGAGAGCTCGGGTACATCAAACTCCATGCAGGATTAATCTCCCGCTAGATTTGCACACGATCCGCTTGAAAGGCAAACCTAATGGATAAAGGAAACGAATTGACTGGCGCGATCTAGCGCAGTCGGCCAATATTTCTATCGACTATTCATGCCTGGCAACTTCAAGTCGAAAATGAAACCAGGACAAGCTGATTGATTCTTACGTTTTATTTCGGAGAATAAGAGCTCAATAAAACTTCGTCAGTGAGTATTTTAATCGGAAGAAAATCGTGGTTGTCAACACGGACAGCTAACGTGAACGTTGTCTGTGCCGATTTTACTTGCTCCAGACAAGCGGACAAGCGCTAACGTCTAACACTCGCGAGTTGATCGAGTGAAGGCAACAACAACAATGATTTTGCTTGATAATTTGTCAGAACAATTTAACATTTTCATTTGGGAACTCGACTCATCTCTTGAAGAACGCAATATTTATTCACTATAACTCAGTTTTCGCGCGTGTTTGACGCGCATTTTCCCATGAACAAAAACTCATTTGTTGGGGGGGGGGTGTAAAACTCAATTTTAAAATTTCCCCAAAACTCATTTTTCAAAGTCAAGTTTTTAATCTGGGTAACCCACAAAAAAGTTGATAAAACCCTCCTGCTGTTATGATCCTTAGGAAAATACCGTTCAAGTAAATTTAATCTCATAATTGAACGTCCTAATAGTGGAACAGTCTGGTGGCAGAAATGAGCCCACTGAGTTAACATCAGGGAGTAGGGACATTCATCTTGGCAATGCAGAGCTAAAGGAAGGAGACAAATTTATTGCTGTCATAAATGTCTTCCGATCGGAAAAACGTGTGTTCAAATTCTCCAATGCCTGGAAAATGGAGAGACTGGTTGGAATATATGACGAGAGTATGGTGAAAAAAGTTTCAGTAGAAGTGACAAGCTGAAGTACCAGGGTGACAAGTAAAACAAGAGCCCAAGGGGCTTCAATATACGCCCGTATATCTGGAATTACATTGGTTCAAATTTCAAGATTGTTTGATAGCCTTGATTCCAATTGATCTAGCAATCCAGAGAAAGGTCTACAATTTTTTGCTTATAAGAATGTAACATATATCACATCTTACATTGAATGATAAACTAAAATGAGCTCAACTCTTGGTAACTAGTTGACCTTGAAGCAATAGCTTAGAGCTCACATATCCCACACTGAAATCGACAATAGTCAAACACAAGAAAATAGTAGTTTTCCTGCAAATGAATTCCTTTCAGATGAGAGAATTTTTCATGAAGGAAGAGGAAAGAGATGAAGTAAACCTTTGTCCTTGAGTTAATAAACAGGTGTGAAGTTCATAAAGGACTCCTCTCCCCGTTAAATTAGTAAATGTATGGTTTTTATTTCACAACTGTTTAACTAAATGAAGCGTTTCAAACATGGGAGACAACTCAACAGGACAATATCATATAAATGCAGGGGAAAGGCTTTTGAATATTCCAACAATATTCCAACACATTTAGTCAGCTAAGCTTGATTCATTTTTGCGACCTAGACCTTTGACAAATTGACCTCATATGTATGGCTCCACTTTGCCATGCGAGTAAGGTATACTCAAAGTTTGGTACATGTACCAATCCATACCTTGAAACTGGAGCTATCGCATGGACAACAAATTTTAATGGATGAATGGACAGAACGCAACATCGCATTACACGACCTCGTCTTCGACAGGCATATCATGTCAATGTGACTTTTAATGATTTCTGATTTTGGGGTCACAGTGACCTTGACCTTGACCTCAATTTTGATACACAACACATTGTCTTCCCTCAATCTAACAATGCACACAAAAATCATGATTTTTAATGATTTCCTGATTTTGGGGTCACAGTGGCCTTGACCTTTGACCGTGACCTAAATTTTGGTACATGATAAACCGTCTCCCCTCAATTTCTCAATGGACACAAAAATTCATGATTTTTAACAATTTCACGATTTTGGGGTCACAGTGACCTTGACCTTTGACCTACATTTTGGTATGTGACTCATCGTGTCCCCTTAATGTATCTACTGACACAAAAAATGTTATTTTCAATAATTTCCTAATTTTGGGGTCGGTGACCTTTGACCTTGACCTAATTTTTGGTACGCATCACTTCATTTCCGCCTATTGAACCCACTCACAAAAAATTAGAAATTTTTAACAATTTCCTGATTTTTTAATCACACTGACCTTTGACCTCTGACCTTGACCTACATTTAATATGCAACACATCGTTCCCCCCCTAGGGCATCCACTCACCAAAAATTAGAACTTTAGATAGAAAACTGTCAACGATCAATGATTTCCTGATTTTTGGCAACAGTGACCTTTGACCTCTGACCTCGACCTCAATTTTGGTACGCGACACATCGTCTCCACCTGGCGTATCCACTCACAAAAAATTGCAACTGTGGATAGAAAACGTTCAGAGATATAGACCGGACACGAACACTTCAGTGATTTCCTGTTTTTTAGGCCAGTGACCTTTGACCTGTGACCTTGACCTTCATTTTGGTACGCGACACATCGTCTCCCCGTAGGGTATCCACTCACCAAAAATTGGAGCTGTGGATAGGAAACTGTCCCAGATATAGACCGGACACGAGAACCGGACAGACGGACAGACGGACAGACGGACAGACGGACGGAAACCGCCATCCCATAATACGACCGCCTTTTGGGCGGGCGTATAAAAAATAGTTACCTGTAACAGTGACAAGTAATTCTCAAAAAACATTTCGACCCCGGTTTATACTCACTGTACTTACTAGTGCCGGGGTCTTGATAGCTGGCTGGTATTGGCGATTACCGATATGCCATGACTCTAACCATCTTGCAGACTGGTGGTCTGCTTGAGATCGGTACTGCCCCCCCCCCCCTTTTCTTTGAAGACTAGGCGACTACATGTTGGGCTGCAACGAGCGGCCCTTACATGGTCAGGCTGTCTGTTTGTACTGACAAGTCTCTCAGATAAAAATCTGTAAACGTGGAATTGGCACTCCAAGCACAGGATTGGACAATGTCATCCAGCGATACGTTCTTCCATAAAGGCCATGATGTTGCGATGGCTCATATTTCATGAGAAGATGCAGAGGCTAGCAGTGGGGGGGCATCGAGGGATAGTTCGTATGTCCATTTAATGGTCTTGCTCAACCAAGAGGCCACCGTATTCTTGGTAATGTCTTTGGTAGCCCTTGGGAGAAGAGAGAGCAGTAGTAGTCGACGAGAACCTCTAATAGGATCGGTGCGGCTGAGGTAGTGACGTATTGCTCGTACTGGACACAGTAAGATGTCGTTATCAAGTCCTTGAACAAAGTCTGATAATGCAGGGATGGAATACAGACGTTGAGCACAAGGTCCTTGTCGTATAGATTCATTCTTGGCGATGAACTCCGGAACAGGGCAGAAGGATATGCGTGACCAGTCTGCCGTCCAGTCATCGATTTTCTTTCCAAGGCATGAAGCTCAGATACTCTAGACGCCAGGGCGAAGGCCGCTAGGAAGGCAGTCTTGTAGGAAACAGCTCTCATTGAGGCTGACTCTAGTGGTTCAAAGGGTGGGCGAAGGAATGCGCTGAGGACCACGCCAATGTCCCACTTAGGTAATAGTTGTCGGGAACGACGGGACTGTAATGCACAGGCATGCAGGCTAATGTCAATGCCAGCAGATAACCGTAGAACCCGTGCCAAGGCTGATCGGTACCCTTCAATAGTGCTGCTTTTGTACTTATCTCGGTGCAGGTGAAGAGAAAATTCCGCCACTATAGGAAGAGAGGCAGTGTCGGGATCAGAGCCTCGCTGTTGACACCATGAGACGAAATATTTCCACTTAGCCTGGTAGACGTGTGATGTGGAAGGTCGGTTAGATGAAACCATCGTCTCTGCAACCTCTGCTGAAAATCCTTGGTCTGTGAGGGTATTCTGGATAATCTGCAGACGTGAAGGTTGAGCCACTGAGGGTTGTGATGGATTATCCCGCAGGGTTGGCTTAACAGGTTGGTCCATACTGGTAGGCGACGTGGAGGGGTGGTGAGTAGAGGAATCAGAGCCGGAAACCACGGTCGACGAGGCCACCAAGGAACGACGAGAAGAATGATGCAGTCGTGTTGAACAATCTTCTGAAGTACTTCCTGCAGTAAGGCATTGGGTGGGTAGGCGTACGCCAATCTAGCCCCAGAACTCACTTTAGCTGCGAAAACTGACCTCTGGCCTAGTGGATTTCTGGGAGCAGAAACGGAAACGTCGCACCTGTTTGTTTACTTTCTTATTTATTATACTTTTTATATGTTTTGTACTCTGTCCCAAATCGGATGCTCAGTGCAATAAAGAATCTTATCTTATCATACACACAATTAATTTTCGGCGGAACCAATCTCGCATTCGTCTATTTCCGTATTGGCGGAAATTAGCCCAGTTGCTGAGTTCTGGTGATAGATTGCTATTATTCAGCTAAACATAGAAATAGTTTTGTATAATTTGAATGAGTTATGTTCGTTTGGTTAAAATTAACTGAACTTCACAATAAAATGCGCCCGGATCTCTCGATTATCAAAAGCACTATTTCTTAGAGCCGGCTCACTGCGTGATCGTCATACGCTCCCCACCGGTGGGGATTTGTGCGTTCTATGTGAGAGGCTTGTTCCGCCAATACGGAAATAGCTGAACGTGAGATTGGGCGTACGCAAGGAAGTTGTCCCAGCTGATCGATACAGTATCGATGGCGTAGGCTCGAGGGTCCAGAACCGGACTGACGAATAGGGAAAGCTGTGCATTGTTCCTCGTCGCAAACAGGTCGATCAGAGGGTTCTCCCAGATGCCGGTGATGTGTTGGAAGACCTCTGGATGCAGTTGCCATTCCGTCTGTAGTACAGTGTCGGGGCGAGACAGGCGATCTGCTAATACATTGAGTCGGCCTGAAACATGACGAGCACGTATGTGGCAGTGATGTTGCCCAGTTGTAGAGGGTCCAAACCAAACGGAATGTTGAGTAGGATCCGGTGGTACCCATGTTGTTGATATGAGCAATGACAGTTGAATTGTCTGTTGCGATGAGAAGCGACGAATTCTCCAGTAGATGACTCCACTGCTGGACTGCACATATGACAGCTTTCATTTCCAAGAGCTTGATATGAAGTTTGGCATCCGCTGTTGACCATCTGCCGGACATCTCTAGATCGTCTAGATGGGCTCCCCAACCGATCACGGACGCATCGGTGTAGAGATGGTATCGAGGAACTGGTGGTACAAACGGTACTCCCCGCATGACATTGTAACGGGACTGCCACCAAACCAGCTGTGGGTGTAGTGACGTCAATACCGGAACTAGTGGTTTGAGGAGTGAAGTTTGAAGATACTGCTGCAAGTGGTATTGCAGAGGACGAACCTGGAGACGGCCATAGTGAGTGAGGTCTAGTGCGGATGTGAGTAGACCTACCAGTCTCTGCCATGATTTGAGGGGCTGTGCGGGAGAGGTCAAAAAGAATCGAACCATCGACTGGATGTTGGTCCATCGGTCTTCCGGGGGTCATGCCAACTGTTGAAGTGTGTCGAAGACTGCCCCGATGAATTGACAGCATTGTGAGATTGAAGAAGGGCAGCATACGAGAAAGCGGAAGCCTCGATGACATGGCAATTAGACTTGTTCAGTGTATAAAAACATCCCCGTAGGTAGGCTTGATGATCGGGAGATAGGCTGACGGATGGAAGGATCAAATACTAAACGAGATGCAGTGGACAGGAACCAATCAGTATACGACGCAATATGTTGAATGGAGATGAACATCTCTTGCAAACGTTCCTCTTCCTTGGCTGTAAGGGGGGGTGGTAGTTTTACGATTTGATCGAAGTCCAAATCCAACATAGGGGGTTAGACTGGAAGTACGCTGTCATGCATTCTGTGGAAGCAAAACTTGGGTTTCTTCAACTTGTCCTGTTCCTGAAGTTGGTTGTCGAGGTTAGCCATTGTGGAGGCCCATTCCGGAGATGGCGCACATGAAGATGGTGCTTTTGGTACTACTGGTACGGCCGGAACGACGATAGACGCCATAGATACCGGTTCACGTCTAGTCCTAGACGTAGAAGAGGAAGTAGAAGGTTCCGGCATCTCAGGGACAAGAGCCATCAGGGCCGCCATCTTGTCCGTAAAGGGTAAATCTCCCGCATTCGGTATAGATTTCTGTACGCGAGATGAAGATGATGACGAAGATCGACGATCGGGAGATATATTGTGAATATCTCGTAGAGTAGCATTGTTAGTAGCCAATAATCGATCAAGTGGATGGCATGGTCGAGTAACGTTGTTCGCCTATGAAGACCTATGCGTAGACGAATGATGACGTAGATCGGCGTCGTGAAGAAATGGAATGACGATGTGATGATGAAGACGAACGTCGAGAACCCCGATGTCGGCGTGAAGAGATGGATCGACGGCGTAATGGAGACGGAGAACGTCGTGAAACTATGTCGACGATCAGGTCGGACGATGTGGAGAACGAGATCGGTGCGTCAAAACCGGATCACGCTGTACTGGTGTATGATGACGGCGTGGTTGGGTAGGTATGGTGCGCTGTGGTTCACGAGACCGGTGAAAACTCAAACAAGGTGGTGAACGGAAACGTTGATTCCTATAATCACGTAAAGGTGACCGTGATCTGTGATAATCTCGACAACGTCGACGTGACGGGGACCGAGATCGGCGTCGGGAAGATCGAGATCGGTGTCGGGAAGATCGAGATCGGCGTCTGGAAGAACGAGATCGGTGATGTGAATTACGGGAACGTTGAGATGTGGTACGGTCCGAACGTCGTGGGGAAACAGTACGAGTCAGTCCCGGTAGCTGTTTGTTCAGTTGCTATATTGGAAGGGGTCGCTGTGTCAACAATAATGGAAGACACATTAGGCATGGAAGAAAGGTTTTGTTGTTCTTGGATAACAAAAGGTAGGTCAGGCTCAGTGGTCAATGACTTTCTCTTTCCCTTTGTCCTGTTTCCTTTGTTTCCGACTGCCTTTGTAGTTCGCAAGGCTGTGGGGACTGATTGAGTAATTGTTACTCCCGATAACATCTGGCCAGGTAGGTTTTCGACATGTATGGTGCCGCTGGGAAGAATTACAGGTGAAACAGGTGACGGGATATCTGGCATGTCCTCGTTGATGTTTCTATCAACTTGGAGATTAATTTCGGCTTGTTGCTTGTCGATGGGTGCCAACTCCACGTCTACCGCGGCCTGCAATAAATAACTCCGTCTGGCCTGAGCATAATTGTACCAGGCTTGGTCGGACCAAGAAATACACTCAAGGCACGTATTTTTCCTATAACATAAATGCGTTTTACAGGAAAAACAAAGCGAATGTGAGTCCAAATGTGACCAAGTTTGTCTGCAAGATGTGCAGCGCTTAATATTCCCGGTGGTTTTAGGCATTGTTTTACAATGTTGAAACTAAATCTAGACTGAATATTTCCTTGTCAAGATAGACAAAAAAAACAAAATCTAATTCTAGCAGAGCTCTCTTTCTAAACACGTCCACACGCTTTGGCTGTAGCAAGAAAAAGGATTTGGGGAAGTGCGTTTGCGCGCAGGGGCAGTGTAACCCATTGGCTGAGGCTCCAGAGGGTGAGAACTTTTTAGTCTATAGTCAATAGAGGATTAAGGGCAATACAAATTTCCACCAAGTACACGGCCACAACACGGCCGCCGTGAAGCCTCAAGCGGCCTACGTGCCCCTAAGAATAAAACCAATCTTATTTCCATCACGTGTGTGCATTTTCTCTCTCTATTCTTTGCTTTGAAAATTTCGTTGGAAAAGCAAAGAACTTCGGTGATCTGTGGTTTCGTTTACAAAACAGCTTTCCCTCTTCCTGTTACCATAACCAGCATCGTAGAGTTTTACGACATCAGTAATTCGGGAGCCACCTGTTTTTGGTTCGATTACATTTCAATGGATGGTTCCTGGTTGGCAATCCGGATTACTCTCCCCTTGGTCAGCCTACAGAAAGCGGATCGCTTAGTGCTCTCATTGGATTGACAGTTCAAGAGTTGAAGTAAATAATGCGATCATGCCGTCACACAAACGTGTTTCCGCAACCAAATCTCGGGAACTGAAGAAGGGGGCTTCAAACACGCGGAAGCTAGACGCCTTGTTTCGTATTACTGGGTAAGATCTTCTATTACAATTATGTATATTCACAGACAGTATGGGGATACCTTTTGAATGTTTTACAACAACAACAACAACAAACAGTTGTGAAAATGTTGTGATATTATACATGTAAGGCGAGTTTTGCAAAATATGTGGGGTTTCAATGAACAACCCTCGCGTCTATCTTGTTGATTTTTGACAATGGTTCAGCTGCGGAAACAAAGTGGCTGCAGTGCCCTTTAGTATATTCACACATTTGGCCTTTCTGCCTGGTCCATTGGCCTTGATGCCCCCAAAATCTGGTCATTATCCAAGGCCAAAGTGGCCTTGCCCTATTACCCCCCAAATTCAAAGCCTGATATCCGTACCTTTATAGTCAATATCCAGGCCACTGAACTCTAGTTCCACACCAAGAAGGGCCTCCCCCAAGGTCTCATGGTAATGGCCAATACTCTCCTTGGGGCCACTACAGAAGGGCAGGGAGAAGTACTCATAGGTCTCTTGTCTATTGTGGTATGGTCCGACGGTGTTCATCCATAATACAACCTCCTCACCCTCTTCATACTGCAAGAACAAAACATTCAGTCAGGCAAATATCTCCATCGACATTTTATTCTCAAATTACAAAATTTTACCTCAGTTGATAGGTTGTTTCCCCCCGCCCGCATCAATATTTTGGAGATCAATAATGCCGCATGTTTTTTAATTATCAGCAATTATTGGCCGTAAAAAAAAAGTAAGCAAATCCACAAAAACGCATGAGCTGACTGTGCCGGCACAGTGCGGAAGCGACTCAAAAGCCAGCATTTTGGTTCACATTCTTGGGGAAACCCTAATTTCAAAACGAGGCACAGTCCTGGCATGCATCTCTAGCGGAGATTCCCTCGTGTTGAGCACGTAGCAGTGAAAGTTTCAACTCAGACAGTTTTGACGGTTGCATACCAAAGCCATCATGGTTTTATTTAAATGGATCAGTTGTTTCCTCATCAACCAGTCAGTACATCGTGCCGAATTTAACCATCCATTTCTCTGATGAAACACTTTTGAGCGAAGTGGTCAAACGCTTCACGCCTTCACTCCCGACAACAACAATGACGACACAAGCTGTCGACCTGCACGTCAATGAAATACATAACTCCGTCTCGTACACTTAATGGACGACGGACATACAAAATCGGTTGCCCTGGACAGAGAATTCCTATCTTCAGCCAGTGTGGGAAAAATAAAAGAAGGCGACTCCTTACGTTGAAAATTCGGGTAATAAATTCTGCAGATATCTTTAACAGTGGTCATAAGTAAGAGTTGTTTCCCTTGATTTCTGTTAATACAATTTGTGTGCATTTCAGTTTTACTATCTACCATAATTATTTACAGAATGTTACAATTAAATTAAAGCAAACTTAAAATGTTCCTGCCCACATGGAATAAATGAAGTCAAAATAAATATGATAATTACATGTATCTCTACACATTGTCATATGTTGAGTTGATCTATGGAAGATATTTTGATTTGATATGGAATTATTTTGATTTGATATGGAATGAGTCGACGGTGGAAAATTTACCTTAATAATTAATAATTATAGCATCTAGCATGTATGTTTTAGCAGGAGAAGGTCATGCTAAACAACCTATTAACTGACAGCGGCCTTATTTGAAGGTGAAGCTTTACAATAAGCAGGGGTGGAAATGTTTTCCTGGCAAGTGAAAACTTAATTTTACTTGATGCTAAATAATTTTACTTGCACATAAAATGGACGGCTGAAATCCAGTGGAAGTCCGTTTTTTCTTAGCATCTGTGCCAGTATCATCCACATTGTGCCCACTGGCAGCTGGAGAATTGTCATAATTCTGCCCTGTTGCTTCATCACAATTGCAATTGGGAATGGAAGTGACTGGATGGACTCATTTTAATGAATACCGATTCATGGTTGCTCAAAGTTTCAAACACTGTCGTCATGCAACCAGGCCCATGTTTTGAGAAGAAAAAAAAAGCGACACCTAGCTGGTGACACTGGAAGTGACTTGATACATGTAATTCAAGGCTGTGCAATAGAAGGGGAGATATTTTGGTGGAAAGTTGTCTCTCTGGCAATTACCAGGAATATTTGCCCTTGTTCTTACAATTCTATTTCTTGTGTATGCTTCCAGCTCCTCACCAGTGACATATGTACTATGAATGTGGGATGCCTAGCTACTAAAATTTGACATTGCTAAAATCGTCAGTTACATATTGTAGTGTGAATTTCAGGGTTTGTACACATTGAAGCTTCCAATTTTCACGGCAATACATGTATTTCCGGTTTTCAAGGCATATTTCTTCCAGTATCATTGAAGTTATACAGATAAATTTTGTGGATTATTTTATTGAACACGAGTTTGAACGTCCGGTCAACAAATATATTGTTCCTACAGTGTCTTTTGAATGGTTTTGAGAAATTCTTTTTGGATGATCAAAGAATATTATATTGCTAAGTATGTAGGGATCAATTTTGCCATCTGATGCGAAGGACAGTACATAGGTTTAGCCAGCAATGCGTCTCGCCGTCTTTGAGACGGCCAACCTCGGTGTGTGACACTGAGACGGCCAGTTCAAAAACGGGACGGCTATTCTTTATTGGTAATGTTTAATGCATATCCCCGAGACGGTGTGCTTTCCAAGGACAAACTAATCAAGCAAAAACCCGTGGAAAAACAAACCCAAACGTGGCTGTTGTAGTTGTTATGGATTGTTGGATGTCGATCACGCGGAAATGCCCTCGAGTCGAAGAAATCCAAGGCATGAACATGAAAACGAGGGCAACCCCGTTCCTAAAGGTTTTCTCAAATCATCTGACACGCGCGTAGATTTTCCAACCCACTACCGTATGCAGTTTACAGCATAATGAAGCCACTGAAAATGTGGTGTCTCAGCTCTCTGCACAAGGGTACTAATAATAATAATAATAATAAGCTTTATTTCAAGAGGGTGGTACAATACTCAGTCAGCTACAGGCTGATCTACCCTGAGGCCCTCACACACACACACATGTACAAAATCAGCATCAATAGAGAAGAATATTGACAGACATATATTCAGTAAAATAAAATAGTACTAATCAAACATTTTTCATATATTGAGTTCTAAAACTCTGCACTGAGGAAGCACTATGGCATTCTGGTTTTAGTGAATTCCACAAAACTGAACCAGAGTATGACAGAGACTTTTTGAATAGTTCAGAATGTGGAAGGGAAATTTTCAAATTGTTATTTGTGTGAGAACGGAGAATCCTATGACTAGAGATATTGTTCGAGAAGAGTTCTTTCATATAATGTGGGTAGTGATCATTAAGAGATTTATACACAGTAACAGCCTTGTGGTATTTTACATACTCTTCAATATTTTGCCAACCCAGAGTTTTGAATAACTCAGCTGTAGAAGTATTTTTGGTTTTGTTCAGAATAAGTCGAGCAGCAGTTTTTTGCAGTTTATTTACTCGATCCAGAAGATGTTTGGAACAATTTCCCCATATGGATATACAGAAGTTAATGTGAGGCAACACATAACCATTATAAAAAATCAGTCGAGTATTCTGTGGAAGTAAATTCCTGTGTTTTCTCAATATGGACAGCATGGAGGATATTTTATTGCAAATGGTGTCCACATGATTTTTCCATGATAAATTTTCCTGAATATGCAGACCGAGCAATTTTTGGCTTGACACTTTCTCAATTATAGTGTCTTCAACTGTGATATTGTAATATTGTAACTATATCATCCCCAAACAAATCAATCTATCTGCGTGGAGATTGGTTTTACTCTGCGAGAGAATTACAAATCGGCAAGATGCCAAAACGAACGAGGCCTATTACTGATAGATTTCTTCAGCAAGGAAAACGTATATTCACATACGTCGGATTATGACAACGAGGAATCGAGGGATGACAATGAACTGACTGCCGGCCGACTGGCAAGTGTTACGTGACCCGCGAAAGAGAAACCGGCGAGATTCGCCACCGTCACCAGTTGGGTTGCTGAAAACGCAAATCTGACAGTTACCGCAAGCATGGACTAACACGTTTCCCCGGCTCATTGATGCCGATAAATACAATGCAAATGCTAAGTTTGTCATCAAGTAGATGGGCTAGAGGCTTGAAGTGACAAGACAAGAAATTTCAAGTTATTGTTTTGACCAAAACGCAACAACGACGATGTTTCTTTTCAAGCATGTATTTGGTTTTAGGTTTTGCAAAACTTCATTAGCGGCTATATTGAATCTGCTTTAAATAAAATAAAAGAAAAAAAACGGTGATATAGAATCTACATGTATGAATACAAATTAACAGACAAAACTAAAAATATAATGAAAACTGAACAAATGTTAAATATAATTTAAAATAAAAAAATATATATGATCACTCTCCAGGATTCTGGTTTGCGTGAGTGATACGAGAGTGATCACTCTCTCCAATATCATTCTTCATTGCACTGGCAATTTTGAGGAGAGTGATCAAAAGTCTCCTTGAAAATTTAGGAGTGATAGTGATCCCTCCATTTTGTTCCATTTTTGTACTGCATAAAATGACCAGAAAGTATGTGGAAAGAGGCTCAGAGATGTGCTCTCTGCATGGCCAGAAATGCCCTAGAATGCATCTCAGAGCATCTCAACCCCTAGGCGGCCCCTGGACCCCAGCCTATTTGTCCTGTGATAGTACATGGGTGAGATGCCCTGTTTCCTGATTCTGGCTAAACCCCTGGGACAGTACAACTTTGATCTACAACTCAAGGTCAGTCAAATTGGACAGGTCTCTATTCAATCATTAGTTGCATATGTAGTATGAATTTGGAGAGCTTGGATGTGATTTGGAGAGCTTGGATGTGATTTGGAGAGCTTGGATGTAATATGGAGAGCTTGGATGTGATTTGAAGAGCTTGGATGTAATATGGAGAGCTTGGATGTGATTTGAAGAGCTTGGATGTAATATGGAGAGCTTGGATGTGATTTGGAGAGCTTGGATGTGAAAATTTAACCTACTTAGGTGACCTATAACATTATGCTTGGACCCCCAAGTCATCGTCCTCGAGGTATCCGTGTATTACTATGCATATCTCTCGCTACAACTACGGCTATAACCTCTGACATCCTCCCGATACCATTAACATTACCCCCAAATTCCCTATATCTTTCCCGCCAGTCTTTTTTCCCTAAATTTGTAACATTATCCACGTCACTGGACGTGACGTCATCCAGCCTCTACATTTCCCTTCACATTTCCCCCCACCGCCAACAATTATTATAAGAGATTTACGATTTATTCCGACACCTTTCCCCGGCAAAATAAGGAAAACCGATGACAACAGAGCCTCGAATTTTGGCATGAACATGCATTAGGGGACTTACCAGCAAGTTCTGAGCTGACCTACTTGAACTTCTGATGAAAAGTTGACCTACTTCGATGACCACCATACTTCTAGGTCCTGTGACATTAGTCACAATACCAGTCTGATTAAAATAAGACCTATCATGCCGCTCCGCTTGTAGGTCTGAAGAAAAAACATTTGGAGGTCATGTCCAGCGACCTCCAAGTTACCAATAGTGTACCAATGAAGTTCAAACTGGGCTCGGTCGATTCACGATCGCAGTCAAGGCCAGCCGACTGTCACCGAGAGTTCTGGAAATTTGAATGTAGCCACATACCCACATACCATTACAGGCATTTTACTAATTACAAAAACGCGAGGTGTTATCAGTGGGATTTTGATGCCGGTACAACTAAAAGCGACTTAATTATTTGAAGCGATTAGTGAACTAAATTTTTTAATCATTTGATGCATCCTATTAAAAACAACAACATAGTTAGCCACGAATCTATTCATTAGATCCCAGAAAATAAATTATTTATTAGTTTTATTCATTAATAAAGGTCAGGTGAAGGGAGACAACTCAAATGGATTGGTTTCGCAGTTTGGGAAAACACAGCAACACCAGTTTCTCGCGTTTTCACACAAATATATCACTCAGTGGACGTCATTACGTCGGGTAGTTTAGCACTATTACAGAGAGACTAATTTGTGCACGCCGTCATTTGATGGAAACAGTTGCTGCTAACTGGAAATGCTAGTCAGCAGCGGCCGCTGAACTTCGGGAGCACAGACTGCCTTCGGAGAATTTCCTCCTGCACTGAAGACATGATTTGATTGGTCGATTGCCAGAGGTCGCCGGACACGACTCTTCAGACCTACTAGCGGAGCAGCACGATAGGTCTTATTTTAATCAGACTGGTCACCCTAGTCGGCCCAAGTAAACCTTGCCGCCCCAAAACAACCCATGATGCAATGCATAACATTGACAGCCCTTCTCAGATGTTTACATTAGAAAAGCAGTGACCAATGACTTGCATGGAAGTTTGTTTTGGGGCGGCAAGGTTGACTTGGGCCCACTAGTCACTATATACTCATGTTATTAGGAGTACGGTATCTAAATGTGGAACTTTGTCCCTACCATGGACGCAACAAGAAAAACAGTTTTAGTCTGACATAGAAGGGTTGTTTTTCTTCCATTTTCTCATTTTTCATAATTTTACTGTTGTTGTCTGGAAAAATAACGGTGCCCTCAGTCCCTCTGTCAAAACTTGAACATATAAATATAGGACCTATTGATTTTTGCTTTTGGAAAGTTATATCTTTGCATAGCTCCGGTGTAGCCTTGTTCCATACTACGTGAGAAGTATGGAACAAGGCTACACCGGAGCTAATCTTTGCAGTCTGTCAACCATGTAAACAACAACAACAATTCGTTGAGTTTTGCAAAACAGGGGTCTATCATATAGCCCGTTGTTGTTGTATAAATGTATCGACACCATGATGATGTGTATGTGAAATCCAACAGACTTGCATAAATAAGCCTAATCAAGTTTACGATCCGATACGGACAGTGAAGCTTGATCCTGGAGCACCATACTTACGGCATGACTGTGTTCATCACTTTTGACCTGATACACCGCCGCTGAAACAAGGCAAATGAACCTTAAAAGTGTTGACTTTACTTTCATCTTGCTCCCGATGTCTGATGGAGTCGATCAGAATGGATTTTGGACGATTTATTCAACGTTGTCAGTGTCAATAAGGGGTAAAATGGCGTCGCCCTCAGCCACGTCACCTCGACCGAGCGGTAATAAGGGAGATCACTCTCCGGTGTGTTAAACAATCCTCAATGCTTTCGACTACGGTAGTTGAATTCCTACGTATACGTACATTGTTACACTCAAGTTGTGGTCTAAAAGAATGATACTCGGTGAATTGGAAACGATTTTTGTAAATTGTAAATTGTCCCGATTTCATGTCGTGTATTTTTCCTTTTCACCTCTTTTTTCTTATTGTACTTATTAAAATGCCTGTATTGTAGTCTCCTCGTGTATGAATATACTTTGTGTGGGGGGTCGAATTTTCTGAACATTTTGGGGGCATTGTTACGTAAACAAGTCATTAGACGCTTTGTGAGTAGGAGTGGCTGTATTCGATAAAGCTCAGTGTATAAATTTACAGTGTAAAATTATTCTCATTTTGCATTAAAGCCGAAGATGACGACAGGTCAAACGCTGACTAAGTTCGGGATATTAATCATGTGTTGGTTATCAGTAAACATGGTAAATACAATAGGAAGCTAAGAATAGCAATTTTAAAATTTTATTTGAGCACGAATTGAATCTTAGAACAAATATCCTTGATCTCTAGATCTGAATCCTGTTTCTGTTTCCCGCTTCTCAGCTGCATGTAGGCCTACAATTTGTAACATTGTGTTAAGTTATGTTTTTCCCGGGCTTAAGTTAGTTATTTCCAATGAATATTTCCTTGTAGCATTATTGTTACTTTGCGAGGAAATTTATTTACACTGTATTCTAGATTGTAACCATAAGCTATAATACCGGTAACATTTGCAAGCCACGCCCCGTTATTCCATGGACCACGTGGAAATGTTGGGGCAAATTATAAGTGGTCATTTGTGAATAAATGCGCAGTGGTACGTCCAGAAAAAAATACCTCGCGGGATGTGAATGTGTTGATTCTCTCTAACAGGTTTGATTCAAACTAAATTTACACTAATATAATAATAATACTTTGTTTATCCAGTAGATACATTTTAAATCTTCCATGAGTTCTTCGAAATACAAAACATGCAGTACCCGAGAAACCCAGCTAGGACATTTTTCTCCACATTGGAGATAAGTGTCCGTCCTTGGTTGCAAATCAAAATCCTACAAAAGAAAACCTCCGAACCAAAAAACAGAAGACCTTAACCATCTTCAAAACCAATTCAGAACAACAGCAAAACAGCTCGCCAAATTCCCACATGATTCTGATCTGCGAATAAAATTAATGACCATAAAGAAGAAATTGAAAAAACAACAAAAATGCAGAGAAAAGACTATGAAAGATACTTTGTACAATAAATTAGAAACTTTACAGGACAAAAATCCCAAAGAATATTGGAAAATAATTAATAATCTTATTGAACGAAACAAAGACGACCTAGACTTACCTCCAGAATTTAGTGAAAGACTCTATACCCATTTCCGTGAACTGAACTCCGAAAATATAACAGTTACTGACAGTACATCACAAGACTTAATAAAAGAACTTAAGCTCAGACAAAACGACCAAACGCTGAATCCAATTTTAGACAACCATATAAAAACAAAGGAAATTTTACAAGCACTGAAAACCCTCAAATTGGGGAAAACATGTGGTCTGGACTGTGTCTCGAACGAGATGCTGAAATATGGCCTCGATATTATTCTATCTCCTCTCGCAAAACTTTTTAATAACGTTTATGACAGCGGGATACTACCAGACCTGTGGTCTGAAGGTTATATCAAACCACTACATAAAAAGGGAGATAAATTAGAACCTCAGAACTACAGGGGCATTACAATCTCCAGTTGCCTGGGTAAACTATTTTCTAGTATACTTAACAACCGACTTAATCAATATATTGCTGATAATAATCTAATGTCCGACAACCAATCCGGCTTTAGGAAAAATAGACGTACAGCAGACAATCACTTTATACTGAAAACTATCATAAATAAATATCTTCATAAACTCAAAAAGAGGATTTATGTATGTTTCATAGACTTCCAGAAGGCCTTCGATTGCGTATGGAGAGATGGCCTTCTGCTGAAAGTGTTACGTCTCGGCATTGGCGGCAAGTTTTATAATATTATTAAATCGATATACGACCGTAACGTTGTATCATTACAAGTAGGAAACGATCTTACAGACCCCTTCATGTCTGAAAAAGGAGTTAAACAGGGAGATAATCTGAGCCCAACAATGTTCAACCTCTTTGTTGATGATCTTAACTTTCCACCAGAAACATGTGCACCAGTAACACTGATAAATGAACAACTATCACATCTTTTCTGGGCAGATGATTTACTTATAATCTCCGAAACCCCAGAAGGACTACAGAACTGCCTTAAACAAGCTACATGACTATTGTGTTAAATGGCATTTAACTGTCAATCCAAATAAATCTAGCTGCATGGTCATCCAAAAAAGAAAAACTAACATTAACACAACTTTTTATCTTGATTCAACCGAAATATCTCTGACGGAAAACTATACGTATCTTGGCTGTACTCTGAGTGCAAATGGAAATTTCTCAAACACTAAGTTCGACCTTGAAAAGAAGGGACTGAAAGCCATGTACAAACTACACAAAACGTTTGCTGGTATTAATCCACCACCTGAACTATACAACAAACTTTTCGACACTTTAATTAAACCCATTCTTCTCTATAACTCCGAAATATGGGCAACTGAACTACAAGGCAAACTGCGAAACAATGATATCAATAAATTTTTCACAAACTTAGACTCTGAACCCTTCGAAAAAGTCCACACAAAATTTTGCAAATTAAATCTTCAAGTTGGGAAAAAATCGGTGAATATTGCCTGCAAACGGGAACTTGGACGATTCCCACTTGTAATAGATATCCACGCAAGCATATTGAACTACAAGCTGCATCTTGAAAACAATAACGACCGGCCTATTCTTCAAGATGCTGTCCTCTGTAGCAAAGTACTAGAAAACGATGGAATTGGATGGCATAGCTATTCATCATTAATGATGCAGAAAAATAATATCAGTGCCGAGGACTTGCCACTGCAGCCCACAAAAAAACACATATCCCCAGAAGTAAAAGATAAATTGAAAACTATATATATACAATTCTATCAAGACAAACTACGCGAGTCCGAAAAATTACTTCACTACAAACATATAGAACAAACATATTCTATATCTCCTTATTTGAACTATATAAAAAATCGAAACTATAGGCAATCACTAACTAAACTTAGGATCTGCGCACATCGGCTCGAGATAGAAACCGGCAGATATCGGAAAATAGACCGGAACAAACGATTTTGTAAACGGTGTGAGAAAACAAACAAGATCGTTGAAGACGAGTATCATTTTGTTTGTATATGCCCGAGTGGTAAAAAACTTCGAAACATTCTATATAACATCATCAACAAATCCCGTCACCTATTTGGGCAACTAACTGACCTCGAAAAATTCTATTTCCTGATTAACCCACCCACCCACCTTTCCCCAACAATAGGACAGTTTATGTACGAAATGCTTCTGGAGAGATCAACACAGCTCACAATATCTCCTGCCACTAGGACTGCCTCAACCTCCACCTAATTTATAAATTGGAACGAACTGGCTTTCTTGACTGGGGTGATTATGTCCTGTCACAATATAACCTTTATTATGTAAATGTAATATTTTATCTTAGCTTTAACATTTTCTGTATGTATTCATGTATAGAAATAAAGAATTGAATTGAATTGAATTGCAATAGAAAAAGGATATGAAAAGGGGCACTAATCCCCAGTACATTCTTAGCCACCACACCGGGAGGCGAACCCGAGAAGTTATTAAAGTATGTACCGGTAGCCTATAGTCGGCCTACAATAAAAATGATACCGATAAACAGTTTGACAGTCATATCATAAATAAGCCCCATGGCATTAATATTCTTTGAATAAATGATAAGATGTGTCGGGAAGGATGAAGTCCACGCCTCGTCACAGACAGCTGCCCCCAGCACTAGGGGCAAGCTCCCATTAAGTTCACATTGAGAAATACGAAAAAAAATATCCGTGAATATAAAACTCAATTTTCCTGGCCGCTGTTTTTCACCAAACGAACTTTCGGCAATATTAAAGCATACAAATCTTTTCCCCAGTCAGTCAGTCAGCGGAGGGAGGAAAAGTTAAACAGCGATTCATTTGTTTTCGCTCAAGGAAATTCATTTTTTCATGTCTTCATTTCGCACAATCTGGCACATTTTGAGCACTTGTTTGAGGTCAAATTCGTCACAATAAGCTTTTAACAATATCGTAATCGAAAGCTTCCCATTTCAATCTATTCTGTTTCGTAACGGTATTAGCAGATTATACAGTTTTGGGAATTTAAATGAAAGAAAGCTATTCGAGATCAGACATGCAGCATGAACCGTGTGAAGAATTATATGAATGCAGCCGATAAATTCCGTGATCTCACATAGCCGCGGTATTCAACTCCGCTGGTGTCCTTTGAGTGTATTTTTCACTCCTCCAGCAGCGTTAGTAGTATATAAAACCCTTATTCTGTCGCAAAAATGTGGCTCAGGCGTTGCCATGGTGGCGTGACGTCACGGATGACGTCAAATCCGGTCACGTGACCTTCGGGTCACATCTGGGTCACTTCCGGTGACTTCCGGTCACGTGAACAAGAGTGATCTACCCCTACATAAAAGACCCCAGTGACTTCCAATGCTAATTGGACAATGTTAGTCCCAATGGGAAACCCACTCATGGACATTTGTGGTATAGAGTGTGGCCACTTGATTTCTTCATCTCGAGCTGTAGAACACGATGAGAGGGTTCTCGAGGCAAAGCGTTGATTTTTTTTTTAAAAGTTACCGTGCGCATGCGCACTGGGCGAGTAGCGCTGGGGTGGACGTTTTGGGATTGAGGTGGACCCCTAGTGGTCCGATTGGGTCGTGTGAGATGTCAGTGGGAAGCACTCGTGGAGGACCGTCCAACTGGATGGGTGTGGGTTGGAACTGAAGTCATTCTGCTCATGCGCAGACAGGGAATTCTGGGAAAAGGGCATTGAAATGGACGTTTTGGGGCCGAGGTGGCCCATCCGTTGTCCGATTGGGTCGTATGAGGTATCAGTGTGGAGCATTCGTGGGGAAGAAAGGCTATGAGGCGCATGCGCATCCGTGGAGTAGTATAGAACGAGCATTTAAGGTGGGAGTTTTGGGATTAGAGGTGCACCATCCTTGCTCCTAATGGGCCGCTATTGTACAGCGTGGGGAAGACTATTGTGACGTCATCAGAAATAGAGAAAGCGTATTTAAAGTCCAGTTGCCCCTTAGTAGTAGAGAAAGCAGAAGCCCAGTATATTTACCCTGTGACTTTGTGGATAGCCTTAACGCCCTGTCTTAACGCCTTATCTTAACGCCTTAAAGGCGAAATGCAAAGGTTTTTAGATTCTCCTTTTTTACATTTTATATAGGTTGAATAATGATAGAAATAACAGTCTATCTACTTCACTTGGTTTAATTTGAATTATCTTGTCTGTTAGAATCTTTTTAAAAGTTGGTACCCCTAGCACAGCTGAATTCAGATTTGCAAAACGTCATCGCTTATCTTTCCTTGATTGTGGCGTGCGCAGAATGACGTCTGTTCCACCCCACACTTATCCAGTTGGACGGTCCTCCACGAGTGCTTCACACTGACAGCTCACACGACCCAATCGGACCAATAGGGGTCCACCTCGATCCCAAAACGTCCACCCCAGCGCTACTCGTCCAGTGCGCATGCGCACGGTAACTTTTCAAAGAAATTCAACGCTTGGCCTTGAGACCCCTCCCATCGTGTTCTACAGCTCGAGATGAAGAGAACAAGGGACCCACATCCTATACTGCAAATGTCCATGAGTGGGGTTCTCATTGGGACTAACATTGTCCAAAGTAGTAGGGAAAACACGGAAAAGGTCAACTTGCCCTCTTTGCACTTAAACTTGAGGGGTAACTCGTGATTTCCCTAAAGAATCCGACAGGGGGCGCCACCAGCTCAAGGCATGTACTGACATGTTATGGATTGCATCAGCATTGGCTGTGTGCCAAGTGTTGACCACTATAGTTCGGTTAACCCTTGACCTTGTATTCCTCCGCGGTGATGCGGTCATGTCTGGCGGTGATGCGGTCGCCTCCGCGGAGAAAAAGTAGTCCCCAGAATTCAAATACGCTGCATGGTCCGATTGGGTCGTATGACGTATCAAAGTGAAGCATTCGTAAAGGGGCATCTGATGGGCTGGGTGCGGGGTTGAATTAGCGTCATTCTGCGCATGCGCGGTGGACAAAGGGTATGGAAATAGACGTTTTGGGATCGAGGGGAGCCCCTAATGGGCCGATAGAGTCGTATGAGGTATCAGTATGAAGCACACATGAGGGGGCATCCGCCTGGACCAGTGGTTCGGTCGTTGTCACCATTCTGCGCATGCGCAGACAGGGAATTGTGGGAAAAGGGTATGGAAATACACGTTTTGGGATCGAGGGGAGCCCCTAATGGGCCGATAGAGTCGTATGGGGTATCAGTATGAAGCACACATGAGGGGGCATCCGCCTGGATCAGTGGTTCGGGCGTTGTCACCATTCTGCGCATGCGCAGACAGGGAATTGTGGGAAAAGGGTATGGGAATACACGTTTTGGGATCTAGGGGAGCCCCTAATGGTCCGATGGAGTCGTATGAGGTATCCATGTGAAGCCTATGTGAGGGGGCATCTGACTGGACTAGTGGCTCGGGCGTTGTCACCATTCTGCGCATGCGCAGACAGGGAATTTGGGGAAAAGGGTATGGGAATTGACGTTTTGGGGTCGAGGTGGACCACTCGTGGTCCTATGGAGTCAAGTGAGGTATCAATGTGAAGCATATGTGAGGGGGCATCCGCCTGAACTAGTATGACGTGGAACTGACGTCATTCTGCGCATGCGCAGTAGACAAAGTGTATGGAAATAGACGTTTTGGGATCTAGGTGGACCACTAATGGTCCAATGGGGTTGAGTGAGGTATCAATGTAAAGCAGCCGTGAGGGGGCATCCGCCTGGACTAGTGTGTTGTCCGTGTCCGACATTCTGCGCATGCGCAGACAGGGAATTGTGGGAAAAGGGTATGGAAATAGACGTTTTGATGTCGATGTGAGCCCCTAGTGAGCCGATGGAGTCTTATGAGGTATCAATGTGAAGCGCACGTGAGGGAGCATCCGACTGGGTGGATGTGGAAATAATTTTTTTATTTAAAATTAAATTTCCATACCCTCCATCAAAGGTGGACAGAAAGGGTTATACAAAACTGCATGTACGTCAAACTCAGGAAAGCAAACTTGGCACCAACAATTTTCTTGATCGGGAAGGATCAATCTATAAGGAACTGTATGTTGCCAATAATTTACAAACAAAAAATATTTAAAGAATTATGCCCCTGCACTAAGAAGCCAAAATATGATGTAAAGCTAATAATTGGGCATGTTAATCGCCAATATGGTACATTTGTTGACTTTATAAATCACTGATATACATATTATATTGTCTGTATTAAAGCTTTCAGTTTTCCTTTTGCATAGAATCTTTGCTCTTTTTTCTACCACAAAGGATTTCCAATTACAACATTTCAACATAAACAGTAGCATTGAGTTAAATATATCAGTACGAAAAAAGCAAACAAATAAAAATATACGAAAAATTTCGAGAATGACGTTTGCAGTTCATGAAGTGACGTCAGTATGACGGTCAGTGAGATATAAATTGCATTGTTTGATACAGCATGACCCAAATACGATTGATTTTCAACAACCCAACTCTCAATTCGCAAAGATGAGCCAAATATACATGATATAGTGGGCCAAATCGTGGACTCTGCAAACAGAAATAGGAGGGTAGGGTAAATTTGGGGCAAATTTAGCCATGATAGTCGTGTGACCATGGTCATATTTAGTATTGCTGAATGCCCAATGGCTGTCGTCAGTTTTTTGGATGCAGATAAATAACCTACTCGTTGAAATAAAGATATCAGCATGAAAATTCCAGCGATATGTTTGATAGATTTGGTCAATTTTAACTTCATTTTGGACGAAATAATCGTTTGAGACCAAGGTAATCAATTACATATGGCTTTTTCTCAAGTGTATAGTTGGACCTGTTCAGCACTTTCAATTTGGGGTCAAATATGGAGGCACAGTTAAATATTTGGTAATTATACATTTGTTTCAAAAGTTTCGTTGAAAATTTGGTCACAAAATCGAAAAAATCGCGTTTTCCATCCAGTATGCAGCAGTTTTGACAACCAAGACGCGCGTTGTCAGACTCAGCACAAAATTTTGATCTAGAAAACACGCCCAAACAGGATAGGCCTTCATGGGAACGATCCTCGGGAACTCGTATTATCTGTGGGCCGGCATAGCTCAAATGGTAAGCACAACTCTACGGATTAGATAGGTCGTGGTTTAGATTCCCGCTGACGGCTAAATTATTATTTCTCTCGAAAATTATTTCCACAAAAATAAATTACTTAGTGGAGGTTATATTCCATACCAAACTGTCATTTCTGTATTATAAAGCCAGTTGCGCACATTGTACCACCGATAGAGAATGGATATAGGCCTTCACTGGGTCGAATCACTATTAAACTATTTTCTAGTATACTTAACAACCGACTTAATCAATATATTGCTGATAATAATCTAATGTCCGACAACAAATCCGGCTTTAGGAAAAATAGACGTACAGCAGACAATCACTTTATACTGAAAACTATCATAAATAAATATCTTCATAAACTCAAAAAGAGGATTTATGTATGTTTCATAGACTTCCAGAAGGCCTTCGATTGCGTATGGAGAGATGGCCTTCTGCTGAAAGTGTTACGTCTCGGCATTGGCGGCAAGTTTTATAATATTATTAAATCGATATACGACCGTAACGTTGTATCCTTACAAGTAGGAAACGATCTTACAGACCCCTTCATGTCTGAAAATGGAGTTAAACAGGGAGATAATCTGAGCCCAACAATGTTCAACCTCTTTGTTGATGATCTTAACTTTCCACCAGAAACATGTGCACCAGTAACACTGATAAATGAACAACTATCACATCTTTTCTGGGCAGATGATTTACTTATAATCTCCGAAACCCCAGAAGGACTACAGAACTGCCTTAACAAGCTACATGACTATTGTGTTAAATGGCATTTAACTGTCAATCCAAATAAATCTAGCTGCATGGTTATCCAAAAAAGAAAAACTAACATTAACACAACTTTTTATCTTGATTCAACCGAAATATCTCTGACGGAAAACTATACGTATCTTGGCTGTACTCTGAGTGCAAATGGAAATTTCTCAAACACTAAGTCCGACTTTGAAAAGAAGGGACTGAAAGCCATGTACAAACTACACAAAACGTTTGCTGGTATTAATCCACCACCTGAACTATACAACAAACTTTTCGACACTTTAATTAAACCCATTCTTCTCTATAACTCCGAAATATGGGCAACTGAACTACTAGGCAAACTGCGAAACAATGATATCAATAAATTTTTCACAAACTTAGACTCTGAACCCTTCGAAAAAGTCCAGTTGGAAAAAAATCGGTGAATATTGCCTGCAAACGGGAACTTGGACGATTCCCACTTATAAATAGATATCCACGCAAGCATAGTAGTATATAAAGCGTAAATAGACGCTAATTGACCTCAGAAATTTGCATATTGGGGGCGGAACTGGGGCGGCTCTCGTCCAATCAGAAGCGAGTATTTTGACCTCTGATCAAAAAGCTACCTCCAGCACAGGAGAGTTCGGTCACGGGGTGGCTCTCGTCCAATCAGAAGCGAGTAAAATTTGACTTGATGTATTCCTCCACGGTGATGTGGTCCTGGCGGTGATGCGGTCTGCCTCCGCGGAGAAAAAGTAGTCCCTAGATGCGACAGCCAATCAGAAGCGAGTATTGTGTCACATGGGGTCATGTGTGGTGGTGGGTGGTGGGTTTAAGATGGCGGCGGATTGTGGTGGTGGGTGGTGGGTTTAAGATGGCGGCGGATTGTGGTGGTGGGTGGTGGGTTTAAGATGGCGGCGGGTTGTGGTGGTGGGTGGTGGGTTTAAGATGGCGGCGGATTGTGGTGGTGGGTGGTGGGTTTAAGATGGCGGCGGATTGTGGTGGTGGGTGGTGGGTTTAAGATGGCGGCTTGTGGTGGTGGGTGGTGGGTTTAAGATGGCGGCTTGTGGTGGTGGGTGGTGGGTTTAAGATGGCCGCTGGTGGTGGTGGGTGGTGGGTTTGAAGATGGCGGCGGCTTGTGGTGGTGGGTGGTGGGTTTAAGATGGCGGATTGTGGTGGTTGGTGGTGGGTTTGGTGATGGCGGCGGCTTGTGGTGGTGGGTGGTGGGTTTAAGATGGCGGCTTGTGGTGGTGGGTGGTGGGTTTAAGATGGCGGATTGTGGTGGTGGGTGGTGGGTTTAAGATGGCGGATTGTGGTGGTGGGTGGTGGGTTTAAGATGGCGGATTGTGGTGGTGGGTGGTGGGTTTAAGATGGCGGCTGGTGGTGGTGGGTGGTGGGTTTAAGATGGCGGCGGATTGTGGTGGTGGGTGGTGGGTTTAAGATGGCGGCTGGTGGTGGTGGGTGGTGGGTTTAAGATGGCGGCGGCTTGTGGTGGTGGGTGGTGGGTTTAAGATTGCGGCTGGTAAATGAATAACGACAAGTTCAGCAATGTTAATACAGTTTATTATCCCCAATGTTACATCATACCCAGGCTGGGGGAGCCGCCCTGAGTATGTTTAGTATGTTCGCATTCGAAATATCAAACACCGTGTTTTATTATTCAACGCACCGTCACATCAGGCACAAGAGTTTACTGAGCTCAAGTCAATGATCAGCATGTAGACATAGAGAGTATGTACGGCATGTTATGGTATTCATCAGTGCATGGGTGACGCATTCACCCGATGGGTTGATTGGTCGTCTTGGTCACGAAAAACGTAACATTGGTCACCCTCTTTACCACCCATTTTGTGCTGGGTCGTTGTTGTTGGGCCCATCTCAAGGCATCCAGTTGTTCCACTTGGTCCAGCATCATCTCTAGTGACCTCCGGTGAATGATGGTAAACGGTTGGTCGTACACTGGGTGGATGGCACTGGAATAGAAATAGCGCAATTCACCCGTCACCTTATGGCATAAGATGAACCCAAATGCTACATTTAATGTGAAGGCCGTAGGTTGGTCATTGAAGATGGTTTCCACGTAGCTGCGTAGACGGGTGAGCTTGGTCAGTGGGAAATTGTAGATATCTTGAATAGGGCGATGACGGTGGAAACAGTGCCGTGTCATGGTCCAATGGCGCCGAGAGATGATATTCGGGTAAGAGATCGCTAGGAACATTTATGGGCTCGTCCAGAAAATGTTCGATGTATGACGTATGACTTGAAACCGTAACGGTGGGGTCCGGCTGGAAATCCAGGCTCTTCCCAACTGTGGGTATAGGCGGGCTCTCCGTCATCGCATCACCAGTGGCGTTCGTCTCCCGGGCTTATCTTCACTGGGTCTGACCTTCCGCGGCTCCTCTTCAGTAGGAAGTTGTCGCCAAAACCGTGGAGACGGGACATGAATCAAACGCTGATGCCGTCTTAACTGACTGCGTCGTTTGAAAAGTTCACCACAATCCTTACATTGTTCCGTCGCGCCCTCGTGGACTGAGCGTTCGTGGCGCAGTAAATGATCCTCCCGATTAAATGACCGTGTGCAGGTTATACAAGTATGTGGTGCACCGTTGTGGATGGAGGCCTCGTGGCGTCGTAAATCTTCTGGGCGA